>SKCR01038618.1:0-89368 GCA_019454045.1 Zanthoxylum bungeanum
CGAATCGAGGATATTCTAATTGACGGTGGTGTGTACTTCTAACTATTAGGAATCATCTATGAGTCATTCAGTATTCGCACTAACGAATACTTGCATGTCTATACGAGCTTCCATTACTCATGATACATCGGGTTAAACCATTGAAACTCCAATTCCAATATATGATATGTGCTAGTCTTCTAAGTTATAGGAATTCAACCGTATTCTAAAACCAACGACTAGGAATATCTACTTTAAGAATAGTTTATAATAGTAATACTAGGGATCGTCAAAATCAGTGGCTTACTCTTAAACTTTAGAGTTGCTCAATTATATAAACCCAAGATATGAAAGGTTTTGGTGTAAAAATTTGTAAAGAATTCTTTAGGTTTATATAGGTGCTCCAAAGACAAAAAAATTAATTAAGAATCTAATGTGGGATAAATGCTAATTAAATCTTAGCCATTGGATCTTAATATAGTGGTTTAATGAGATTATAAAACCCTAATAAGAGTTTGGGCCGAATTGGAATTCAAAACAAATAAAATAAATAAAAAATAAAATAAATTTACTATTCATTTTTTTTTTCTTATTCATTTTTCCAATTCCCAAAGTGCCCCTATCGTCATTCACCAATCCCTAAGCCACTTTGGAACCTCATAAATGATATGTTCAATAATTAAACACATTGAACCATTTATGAACAATTCCTACAACAATCATATATGCTGTTAAATTTGTACTGTGCACTGTTAACCATTGATTTCGACTTTGTTGTGTGTGACCTTTTGGGTTCCCCTCAAGTTGGACATGAAATGAATCGTGATAATTTAATCGAACATAAATTATCCTCCGATCAGATGGTCGTTCGATTTCAATGACCAAGGTTGACATCTAGCAACATGCCAAGGCCCCCAAATGAGAAGGAAAGATATATACTCATTCTGTATATATTTACATATGATACGGTCCCTCGCCTCACTGTATCCCCACCGTTTGACCTAGGTTATGGAAAGTGTCTACCCATATAGTTAAATGTATGATGTTGATAGTGTCATGAATCGTGCTAACCCAAGAATCTCATATGATTCTTCCGCTGCGGCCACAATCTCAAGCACTGATCACACATATCAACCCGCGAACTGGAATACTACTATTATAAGAAAATATTATCCGAGAAAGTGGCGATTCTCTGTTGTATCTTTACAAACTTCATGTGTTTCAACAAATGACCCAATCATACCCTTATGACCGGATCTTTTGAACCGGGGAAGGAGAATGTCAAATTCATTTGATCCACACATAAGATTGTAAAGACCTCAAGTCTAAAGACTAGTCATACAATCGATACATGAAAGTTCTCACAGACACATGGGATAAACACTCCATGTGAAAACTTTCGACGATCAGTTCGATGGACACGAGCAACTTATGCATCCATGTGATAGACCAAACGGACGGATCTTCGCTAGTAGCCTATGAGATCGGCTACCCCACTTAAGGGCAGATCGTATCATCATGTTAGTCTCTCCGCTTTGTGAACGCCAGATTATTCACAAAACTATGACTAGGAACGTTTGAGAGTAATGATTCTCATAAGGCGTGGAATCCATCATCTTATTACTCCAAGGGATTTATTACATTGTTTGATGATTCATATAATTTATGTAAGACACGTATAATAAAGATTGTCATTTTATTAATTAATGAAAATATTGCAAATACTTGTACATATAGCCCATCCACAAGTTGAGTATAGGGCATATCCCTAATATATTGGTCTTGGCGGATTTACTTACTGACCAAGTAATATAAACATTGACTAGGAACAATTTAAAAATGATATTGTTATGATACAACTCAATGTCAGTTGTGACGTTTTTACAACTATATCATAACTAATCATTCTAATGTCCATTACTTCTTTACCATATGATAAAAGAATTTATATTAAAGAAACTTTTTATTTTATTCATAATAAAATATTTACGTAAGCATTTACAAGGAAAAACAAAAGAAATTGGCGTTTTGAGCACCAACCCTAAAAAATTCTCCCACTTGCTCTAGTGTCAATATTGATTGTATCTCATACCCATCGACTCCACATGTTTATCAAATAACTTGGGAGGAATGGTCTTAGTAAGGAAGTCTGCTACATTATCTTCACTCGAGATCTTGCACACGACAATGTCCCATCGGGACATAATCTCTCGAATGATGTGATACTTCTGTTCCATATGCTTCGATTTCTGATGCGCCCTCGGTTTCTTTGCTTGCGCAATGGCTCCATGATTATCACAGCATAATAGAATCAGATTCTCGATACTTGGGACAACTCCCAACTCTGTGATAAAGTTCCTAACCCAAACAACTTCTTTTGCAGCTTCAGAAGCTTCAATATATTTTTGCCTCTGTGGTGGAATCAGCTATGGACCCCTGTTTGGAACTTTTCCAACTAACTACACCTCCGTTAAAGGTAAACACGAATCCTGATGTAGATTTTCTATCATCAGGATCCGATTGGAAATCTGAATCTGTATACCCATTACCCTGCAGTTCATTTCCTCCATACATCAAAAACTTATCCTTAGTACTTTAAGATACTTTAGGATATGTTTAATGATCATCCAATGGTCATTGCCTGGATTGGACTGATATCTACTGATTAAACTTATTCAATATTGTAAATATAATTCAGATTGAAATAAGAAAAATTATTTAGTCCAATCTCTAACATGGTATCAAAGCATTCTTTCCTTGGGTCAAGTTGAAATTCTAGTCGTTAGCCACCTTTGCACTGCCGCACATGCATTTCACACTGTGGAACAAGAGCATGAAAATGTGACTGCGCCACCTACCGCGCGTATGCTCCACACGCCGTCGCCAAATCTGTCTGTTTCCGGTGATGATTTCGATGCCCTCTGATTCAGACCAGGTCGTTCAATTCATATGTAAACTCTTTATCATCGATTAACCCCTCATTTTCTCGTAGTCACACACCACTAAGACCGAACCCACAAACTCTCGTTTTTGGGATCTCACTCTAGTCGGCGAGTGAGACGCTACCGCCATTACCAAATCACTCATCGTTGCCTGATCATTCTCTATATCATAGATCCTGATTTGCTTAGGGACTTATTTATCCAAAATCCAAAATTATGTCGAATCAAATGTAAATTTGACATAATATCGAGGTCTTTTTGATTTAGTATAACTCAATTGAACTCGGTTTATTATAAAATTGACATCTATAAAATAAACGAATCGAATGTAAATTTTTAAAGAATTTGAATTTTTTTTTTTTTTTTTGAAACCTTTATTTTCCTTCAGATTTTTTTCAACCCAAAGGTGGCAGCCGCCAGGTCCCAAGCCATAACATAAGTTCGCCGTTGTGCAGAAAATATTCTAAGCTAAAAGTCTTTTGTGCATGATGACTTTTCTCTCCTTTGCCCCTAAGCCACCACATAGGTCCGTTCCGTTCTTTCAAGGAAGTATCCTATATATGCTAACATATATTTTGTGCATAATGACTTTTCACTTCTTGGCTGTACTTGCAAGTTGCAATGAAATTTCCATGGACCAGTAGGCAGAACCTTACAAGCTAGAATTATGAGGTTTTAAGAATTTCTTTCTTACCAAAGTTAACTTATAATCTAATAAAACCATTTAGACTTTTCAAATTAAACAAAAACTTTTAATGTAATTAGACGAAATATGTTACATATAGAAAACGAAGATCTATAGTATCACCTTTAGCCTATAACTCTTTAATTAATTAGGTTGGTCAAACACCTCCTTATTTGATCCTTGAGATGGAAAGTTTGGTTTATTCGAATGGGCTGCCCGAACGAGTAAAGTAAAAAACGCATCGTTTTTTACTTTACCCTCATTACATATTTTTACACTCAACGAGAGATTCTTGCTTGGTATATAAGAATTTTGCTAGCTAGCATTCTCAGGTTAACTCTTTCTATGGAAATATTCAAAAATACAATGAAGATACTACATCGCTCATATAACAATCAAATTATTTCATATCATACCTACTAATATATCAAAAACTATTAAATAAATGATAACCGAATTACTTCTCCTTGGAAGGGGGCGCTTATAGTTTGTTTATCTTCATAAATAGGTGTCTCTCAACAAGTTCCATTTTTACCAAACGTAGACCTGACTCAGCTTCATTGATGTCAATCCGTAACCAGGGTTGTTCAGCAGAACAAGCAAGTCCAATTTCACATATTGCGATCAAGCATTCCAAAATTATGTTACTCTGACCTGAACATGCAGTCATGTGCATTAATGTTTCCTCTTCTTCAATTTCCTGAAGAAAAGCAATATCCACAATCTTTTCCGCTTGTTCGGGCAAAGCTGATCTAACAAAGTTTTGAAGGTTCATATCATGCAGAAGTATGTCAGCCGTAGGTCTGATCCCTGTGAACATTTCTAGCAAAAGGATGCCGAAGCTGTAAACATCACCGTATGATGACACCTTACTTCCCAAACCATACTCTGCAATTATAAGTACATGTCAAAACATTTACTTCTATTGCACCAATGAACTTTAAAGATCAAACTGTACCTGGAGCAATATAGCCAATAGATCCTATGAGATTGATACTGGAGCTTGTTTGCTGATCATCAGTGGCTTGAAGAAATCTTGCAATGCCAAAGTCAGCTACATGTGCAGTCATTTCATCATCAAGAAGAACATTGCTAGGTTTGATGTCGCAGTGAGCTATTGGAGGTTTACAATGAAAGTGCAAATAGTTAAGTGCACAAGCTACATCAATGGCTATGTTTAGTCTCTTGAGCAAATTTAAATTCATTGGCCCCCTTTGTGTTTCATCTTCTCCATGCAACCACTCCTCTAGGCTTCCATTAGGCATGAACTTATAAATAAGGGCCTTAAAATCGTTGCCTTGATAATCAAGTCCACAACATGCAGTGACAACATTGACAAGGTTCCGATGCCTGATGTTCCTCATAGCCTTGCACTCAGCTATGAAACTCTTGGAACCACCCTCATGGAGAAGGTTAAACACCTTCACTGCAATTGTTGCTCCACCCTCTAAGAGATTTCCTTTATAAACAGAACCAAAGTTGCCTACACCAATCAGATTTGCTGAGGAGAAACCGTTTGTAGCATTGTAGAGATTTCCGTATGACAGGTTTAGGAAATCTGTTGAGATGCTTGGAATAGAATTCCCTCTTTTACTTTTCCACACCAAATAAGATAACAGAGAAGTGAGTGCCAAAGTAAGTATTAGAAGCCCAGAATCAATAGAAATCACCGATATCAGTGGAAGGGTTGATCTCTTTCTTTCAGTTTCCTTAGAACTACATGTTGGCAGTTGAAATTCAGACATGCCACCGCAGAGCTTATTGTTTCCCAAAATCGAAGTAGCATTTGCATTCTCGAAGATTCCTTTTGTTGGCATCATACCCTCAAAGTTATTGTAAGAGAGATTTAAATTTTGCAACAATTCAAATTCTGACAAAATTTCAGGAATTTCACCTGAAAGATTGTTTTGAGAAAAATCCAAGGATCTAAGGCCTCTCAAATAACTCAAAGATGAACGAATAGGACCTTCAAATAAGTTTCCATGCATATCTAATTGTTCCAAACTTGTACATCTGCCAAGACTATTAGAAATCTCACCTGATAAAAGGTTCCGAGAGATATCTAACAGTGATAATGAAAAGAGACCAACAAACTGCAAAGACAAAGTGCCAGTAAGATTGTTATTAGAAAGATCAACAGCTACCAAGTTCTTGCACTGGCCAAAGCTTGATGGGATGGTGCCTTGAAGAAAATTGTCACTCAAATCTAGATGGATTAAAATGTTCAAATACCCAATAGAAAATGGAATATATCCTGATAATTTGTTTCTATTCAAGTACAATGACTCTAAATTTTGGAGATGTCCTACGGCAGGAGGAATAGTACCTGTCAATTGATTGTTTTGGAGATGTAATTCTGCAAGAAAGCTCAAATTTCCAATGTAAGGTGATATAGAGCCTGCAAGTTGAAGAGACTGCAAGTCCAAGATTGTGACTCTCCGTTGCATTGGAGTAGTACATGTAACACCATGCCACTGGCAAAAATGGATGGATCTATTCCATGAAGCTAAAACACCAAGAGGGTCATAAGTGATCTTGGACTTGAATTCAAGCAAGGCTACTTGATCTGTCTCATTTCCTGCAATAATAGAAGCCCTTAATCCAACGACCTGCTGCAAGCTAAAGCAGAACATAAAGATAGCAAAAAATGACCAAGCTGACACTCTTGTTGTGTCCATGTTGCTGGATTTGGCAATCATTATCACAGTAGCTGGTATCTGGTGGAGATGGTTTGTCCAAATTTGTGGTTCAAGAATGGCACTGAAGTCGGAACTGTATCAAGTCAATGGCAAAAATGATACCAAGAATGATAAAGATGCATGTGGAAAGAGAGTTAGGGTCTCATTAAAAGAAATTGCCTGTAAAGAAGATTGATTTAATTTTTGATACATTCTGTTATAAAGGAAAATGAAAAAGTAGAAAAGGATGATGAAGGTGCCTTCGACCTCAGTTGAATGGCAATTTCCAATACAATTTCGCATCTCGCTCTCTCGCTCTCTCTCTCTCTCTCTCTTTTTTAAATTACTTTTGGGAATTAGGATTTTCCACTCCTTATCTCTCCTTCCCATTATCATCTAATTGTTGGGGACGCAGTAACACAAAAAATTAAATTTTTCCGATTTCATTTATTTTTCTTGGATAATTAAAATAAATTAATTTTTTCTAATTACTCAATATTTAAAATAAAAATTTACCTAAAAATCAGAATTTCTTCAAATTACCATGAACCCCGAAAAATTTTATATTTTGATCATTTTAATCATAAATTGTTAAATACAAGTTTCGGTGATTTCCGATCACTATCAAAATGATTCATACATCTCATATACATCAAAATACATGTCATACACAAAATCCCCAATTTTTTTCAAATTACCGAGAACACCCAAAAGGATGCATTTTGATCATTTTAGTCTTAAATTGTCAAATACAAGTTTAAGTGATTTCCAATCACTATCAAAATAATTCATATATCTCATATACATCATAATACATCACATATATGAAAACCCCAATTTTGATTTAGGCAAAAACCTTAATTTTTCCAATTAATCAAATTAACCAAAATTAATTCAATACAACACTTTAATCCAATCTCTACAACATCAATCAAGTCTCACCACTTTAAAACAACTCACGAACAATTCTAGGTCATCATTGAGTGACCAACAACTCTAGAACTACAACCAAGTCATATAATGACCAAAATAGAGTTTATTAACCATTAATAAGCGTACTTTAATTACATATATGCATACATCTTTCATTCAAGCTTTCAACTTCTCAACACAAAATCAAAAGAGTAGAAAAATATGAAGACATCATATGTTGTAGCTAAGAACAACATAAATATTTTTCTATCTAAAGAAAAGATGAATTTACTAATCTTCAAGTTTTCTTTTGGTTTTTCTTTAGCACTTCACTTTTTCTCTCAACTCTTTTATGTTTATGTATTTTGAAGGCTTAACCTAATAAAGCAAATGAAAAAAACTAAACTTTTTATATCTCCCTCATTTGGCCAAAAATATCAAGGAAAAATGAAAAAGATATTTTGTATTTTTATGAAATAACCTACAACTAATGAGATAACCAATCTCTATATTCTCAAGAGGGGGTGAATTGGGTTGTGGCCTAAATATGCGGAAATAAAAATCTTTACCGATGTTAAGTTATTTTACCGATTAAGCTTAAGGTATATTTTCTTAAACAATAAATATTACCTATATGCAAGTTTCTAATATATATAAGTAAATATAAAAATAACTTGCGGTAATTAAAGAGGTAAGGGATAGAGAAAATAACACTGTGAGTTAGAGTGGTTTGGCCAACATTGCTTACATCCACTACTCCCTTAAGCCGCGCTTGAAGCTTTTCACTATCAATCGAGTTTTGTCGTGGTTCACCCCCAACCAAGAGCTTCACACAAGGTTCACTCCAAACCCTTACACTTTGAGTTTTATATAAAGGCTCACTTAAAAACCTCTACAATGAGTTGTCTACGTAGGCTCACTCACGAACTTTTACAATTACCCAAACGATGGGATTTCACAAACCACAAGTGTTTTGAATAAGATGTTTATAAACACACTTGGGCACTCATAAAGATAAAGAAAATTATGTGAGTTGATTACCCAAGTGATCTAAGCTCACTACAAATGTATATGAAGGTGTAGTGTGTGTGAGTGTATATGAATATCAAGGTTTATGAAACACTTTTGTTTGTGCTCTATTGTAAGATGTATGAATGTTCTCTAACCTAGAAAAAAATGAATTATGGCTTTACTTATAATAAAATACAAAGAAGTCCCCAACTCCTCTATTTGAGACCGGTATGTCGGTCTGGCATAGTAACGACTATTAACGTCTATATTATCATTTTAAATATATCATTTAGGCCGGTACGGTAATCGATATTGGGGTCGGTTTGGTCCTTGTCGGTTCCAATAAGCATGTTTAGTAATAGGCTCACCGGTATGGACACTAGTATATAGACCGGTATGGTCCGTGCTGATTTGGCTCATCGGTATGATAACCAGTTTGATGTATGTCGATTCCAGTGTGTATGAAATCCCTAGTATGATCGGTATGGTAACCGGTATGTATGAAATGTGCCGGTTCCAGAGAGCTTGCAGAATAGAGCATTAGATCGGTATGGTCACCAATATGGCACCGGTATGCCGGTCACAGTACAAAATGCAGGTTTTGAAGGTTTAAAACATTTTACGCATGATCCCAATGCATCTATATGAGTGTGCATGTGTCATATGAGCTTAGATACTTGAGTAAATAATTCACATTATATTTTAATGCTCTAAGCTAACTCTAAACAAGATTTTCTTCATTTTGTCGCCAGTCTTTACATTCTCGCTCTTCACCACCAATGTGCTTCAATATCTTTTTGTAATATATTTCTAAGTGCGTCGAAGACTTCAAGCGTTGACATCATCCAAATTCATTATGCGATTGTGTCGCTAACAATCTCCCCATTTTGATGACGATAACTCCCATTAAAATTTATGAGCTTTGAGAGTCCAAGTAGTTGACGATTTTGCTCCCCCTCAATGTGTGTCTCAATATAATGCTACAACACTTAGACAAACACATTAACATTTTTTCTCCCCCTTAATACAAGGGTGAGGGTAATACAAGTTTTAACCTCATTTCTAATGATTTCTCCCCCTTTGACATTATCAAAAAGTGGAGAAGCAAAAATTAAGTTGCCGCCGTGCGTGGAGGTGCCGCTGTGCGTGTACGATATCTCTCAGATTAGAATCTTCCCCTTATCGAGATACACAAGTCGAACACTTCGTTTGCCCAAATCAGACTTTCGGTTGTTGAGAAATGAGCAAAAAATGGAAGTTATCATTGTTTAACCGATCATCAGTAATCACTGTGCTTGACCCCTCACCACCACCATCACTGAGATCCTTGGTACGTGATTATTACCTTTTTGGGGGTGTAAAAGTAAGAATTTGGAAGTTTTACAAAATTGTATATTTGCATGGTTAAGAGGGTTAATCTGTAAATTTTAGTTTTCAGGGATTAATAGGCAATATTTGAGATTCTTAGGACTATATGAACATAATAGGAATGTTTTGGGGCTAAAATGGAAATTTATAAAGTTTAGGGGTAAAAATCATAGTTTTGGAAAAGTTGAGGGACCTGAACGTAATTTTATATTTTTCAGATTCTTAACGAGGATATAGTCATATTAATGACTTTTACGTGGATTGAGGTAAGTACAATGCATGATGATTCTCTTGAAATAATTATTTTGTTGATTGATGGTTGTAGTGAAAGTGTGTGTGTGTGTGTATATTAAAAGTCGCAATCGGCCGGGCCAAGCCCGAGCTTTTATAAGCCCGGACCAAGCCCGATAATTATTTTTTGGCCCGGGTCGAGAAAAGCCAGGCCCAAGCATCTTTCGGGCTGGGCCGGGCTTTATCCGGCCCGATTTTTTATTAATAAAAAATTAAATATATTTTAATTTATTATATAAATATATATATTCTTATATAATCGAGTCGGAGCCCGAGCCGGGACTCTATGTCGCGGGCCGATCCGAGATTTTTTACTCCCGGGCCTGACCGGACTGGACCAAGGCTTTTTTACCATCATTAATATATATTGGTATAATTATAACTATATATGTGTATAAATTTATATATATAAATATATATATATATATCTCCACAAAATATATTGAGTTATTATATTGGGGTTTTGGGCAAAATACTCGGGTTATGCAACGGAATGGGGGAAATCAATTTCTCAATTCTTTAATTTTTCTTGGGTAGTTAAAATAAACTTATTATTTTAATCACTCAATACTTAAAAAAACATAAATTTTTAACCTGGAAATCATAATTTCAGTAAATTATCATAAGACCCCAAAACTTTCAATTTTCATCATTTTAGTCATAAGTTGTTCAAAACAAACTTAGGTGATTTCCAATCACAACAAAATGATTTTTACATCAAATATACATTAAAAACATAAATCTGATAAATTTCTGAATTTTTCAGTAATTACGGAAATGCCCCTAAACTTTACATTTTGATCATTTTAGTCCTAATTTAAGATACTTAATTAGGTGATTCCAAATCACTACCAAAATGATTTATACATGTCATACATGTCAAAATACAAATTGAAATTCAAGAAAACAATTTTTCCAAAATTGCCGGGAGGTCCCTCAATTTTCCAAGAATTGCATTTTAGTCTAAATTGGTTCAAACCCATTCAAGATCAAGTCCAATCAACACCAAAATTAATATGCATAATATATACATCATTAATTAACACATATGTGAAAAGCCCCAAATTTGGAGAGGTCAAAATTGTCCAATTGGCCAATTAACACCAAATGATTTATACATGTCATACATATCAAAATACAAATTGAAATTCAAGAAAACAATTTTTCCAAAATTGCCGGGAGGTCCCTCAATTTTCCAAGAATTGCATTTTAGTCTAAATTGGTTCAAAACCATTCAAGATCAAGTCCAATCAACACCAAAATTAATATGCATCATATATGCATCATTAATTAACACATATGTGAAAAGCCCGAAATTTGGAGAGGGTTATGAACCCTAATTTCTCAAAATTGTCCAATTGGCCAATTAACACCAAATTAATAAATTTCAACACTTTAATTCAATCCTTACTACACCAAACAAGTCTCACCACCATGAAACAACTCAAGAACAATTCTATGTCATTTATGAGTGGCTAAGTAACTCTAGAATGGTAACACACCATCAAATGGAAAAAAAGAATACAAATAAACTAATTTTATACATTCTTTATACATATACATGCTTCCATCTTTCAATCAAGTTCCCAACCATCAAAATACATCCACATGAGAGTAGTGAAGAAACTAAGCTACACATATTGAAGCCTAGAATCTTAGAAACATTTTTCATAAAGAAGAAAATAAGAAAAACTTACTAAATTCAAAGATTTCCAAGTTTTTGTTTTCTATCTTTATTTTTTCTCTCAAGCTTTCCTTTATTTTGATTTAGGGTTCTTAGATTATGAAACAAAAAAATGAAAAAAAATGGCTTATATAATTTTCTTCAAGTGGCCGAAATTCAACTATTAGCCATATATTTTCGAATTTTTTATTTCATTAATAAATGTTGAAAATTGTTTAATTAAAAAGTTGCATTTATCCAATAAATATCACACGTGGACTAATTAAATCAAGCCATTTATACCAATTAAAAATGACCATTCCAACCAATTAAATAGTGCAATTTATCTTAGTTTAATAAAGTAAATATATATTTATTATTTAATTAATTTAATTATTCAACATTTGAATATTCAAATAATTAAATACAAATATCTTAAATATATGTATTATATTTCCATTAAATAATCAAAATACATATATTAATAATAAATGTCAAATATTACAATTCGACATTTAATAAATGGCCGAAAGATCTCAAACGCATGTATTATTGTTTAACAATTAAATGACTTATAAATAATCGGTATTATTAATAAATGTTGACCTTGTGCTCTACGAGTATAATTTATTAGTGAGACTCTCTAGATTCAGGCATATTCATCACGAAATCCAATTTCGTGTCCATAATCTACCCACCCGTAAATTATGACGAACACGGATAATCTCGCTGAATCATCATGGTCGAGATCATCGCATACATATAATCCATCCGTCACAGGTTTTCGAATTATCCCAGAGATGTAGATAAAAATGTCAAATATCTATAGGTATAATCACGTCGACGATTCTATTAGCAATCTCTTAATAACACTCAGAATTAACTTCTACAGTGTACCATGGGCCCATGAATTTAACAGATTGCTAATTGCACATTGAATATCTATGCTCTGTACACTAAACTGAAATATCCTATCTTGATACGCATATGATATCATGAGGATCAGTCCACACCCAACGAACAGGTGGAGGTCTGATATAAATAGATCGGTGACGTGACTGCCATCACAGTGTGGAGGATACCTCATACATCCACAGTGGTATCTCAAGTCGAAGGACCACTATGCTCACTCAACCCGAGAAGATTCCTATTGACATTGGTGTACCATCTATTGTGAAATCTTTGATGATTCGTTCAGTGTTTATCCACTATAAACACATACACGTCTATACGCGTCTCCCCAGACTCATGGTTCATTGGGATAAACCATCTGACGAAGTCTCGATATACAATGTGTACCGGTCTCAGCGGATTTTATTAACCGACCCGTGTTAGTAAATCTTGACCAGAAACTTTATTTGATAATATACTTCTAGCAGTAACACTTCCCATGTCAATTACAAATTACTTTGTAACTGCGTACTACATTATATATTATCGGGTTTTTGTCTAATATATATATATCACTAAATCATATTTAGTTTCAATCTAATCGTAATTAGATCGAATATGTATATAAAAGCAAGAAGAATTACCATAAATAAGTAATATTCTGGAAAAAAAATTGTTCGTATTCATGAATCGGACATGAATACGATCCGGATTGGCACTTCGAGCATCAACCCTAATAATTTCTCTCACTTGCTCTAGTGACAATCCACGGTATCATATACACATCTTAATATGTATCACATAAGCATGGTTACCAAGAGCTGACCTAGAATTTAAGAGATGGGCAACAACAAGTAGGCCCGTTATAAATATTAAGTTTGTCAAACAAACCCAAAATATTTCTCTTAATTAGCATCATTCATATTTTGTATAAACTAAGTTACATATCAATATAACTCAGATTCAATATTAATATTGTGTTATAGTTACTGAATTGTCCAAGTATTTAGGGATCAGGTCCAAAATACTATGTAGACAATCGCAAGCACAACAGCAATATAAAAACTTCTAATTTATAAGGTCACTTTGTAACTTCATAAGTTACAATTAATTTTACTTACACAGTAGAATCATTCGTGACACTCCCACTCATCTTTTCTGACTCTTTTATGATGTAGACCATCTAATATCATAATTAGACTCAAACTAATCAGACCCTCTTGGTTGCAGAATATATTTTCCATGAATAAGAAACTCGCTCTTAATATCTCAAAGATAACAAAGAACTTGTTTCAGACACATCATATGGTCTATAGCGTATCAAAATAGTTCGTAATAATTACGAATAAATTGATGTATTTTAGTCGTACATAATACATTATTCATTACGTCATCATTTTATGATGTATAAGATTGTTTAGACATTCTAATCAATTTCTTTTTCGAGTAAGGAATCATCATTTATGAAAGATGAATACAATATACAAGAGACATACTAACTGTCAAACAGTTATACTAACTGTCAAACAGTTGGCCTTGTTGTGTCTCTTACTAGATCATATCTAATGCATGACTAATTGGAGTATCTCACAAGTCTTTTGTTTTACATCATATATAAAACTTTATATCAAATATAACAAAGAAATGAAGACTTAGGCAAACTCTTTTACCTTATAAACATCTCATTATTACATTAATAATGATAATGTCGTTAGGATATACAATACTAGAAAGAAATATATGTTAGGGTTGGTGCTCCGAGTGCCAATCCGGATTGTATTTATGTCTGATTCATAAATACGAGCAGTTCTATTTTCTATAATATTACTAATTTAACGGTAGCACCCTTTTCTTTTATACGTTTATTCGATATAATTGTGATTAGATATCTGATTACGATTAGTTCGAAATTAAATCTGATTCAGTGATACGTGTATATTAGACAAAGACCATAGGATTTACAGTATAGTGTGCAGTTATAACGTATTTTGTAATTGATAATGGGGAGCGCACTATTAGTTGTATATCCTAAAATAAAGTTCCCGGTCAAGATTTGCTAACACGGGTCGGTTAGTAAAATCCACGAAGACCAGTACATGTCGTATATCGTGACTTGGTCCGATGGTTTATCCTAGTGAACCATGAGTCTCGAGAGACTCGTATAGACATATAGGTATTTATTTGATAAGACATTGAACGACTCACTGAAGGTTTCCTAATAGATGGTACACCAATGTTAATAGGAACCTTCTCGAGTTGAGCGAGCATAGTAGTCATTCGACTTGAGATACCACAATAGGATATATGAGTTATCCTCCACACTTTGATGGTAGTCACGTCAACTATCTATTCATGATCAGACCTCCGCCTGTTCTTTGGGTATAGACTGATGCTCATGATATCCAGTGCATATCAAGATATGATCCATCACTCCTCTGTACAGGGCATATGCATTCTCATGTGTTTACGATCTAGTAAATCCATGGCCATGGTATAACATCGGAAACTAGTTCTGAGTGTTATTTTGTGATCATAAGTTGAAAGTCGACTGTAGTATACTGAACTGGTTTGACATTTTCATCTATATCGCGGGTATAACACGGATAGCCTGTGACGAATGGATTATACATATGCAATGACATCAGCTTGTATAGTTTAGCGAGATTATCCATGGTCGTTATAATCCATGAGTGGATGGATTATGGACACGAAATTGGATTTCGTGATGGATAAACCTAAACTTAGAGAGTCCCACAATATGAAGTGTACTCGTTGAGCACTTGGGCAACTCGATACGAATAATATGGATTATTCATAATACTTCATCGGATTAAGTGAGTTAATTCGAATCGTTTAATCAGATAAACGATAACACATGCATTAAGGGATTTTGGTCATTTAATAATTATTGTGTATTTATATTTGATACATAATACGATTAGATACACATTAATTATACATCGAATAAGATTTTGACACATGCCATCAATATAAGTATTTATTATTTATTGTAAATAAAATACATATATAATAATAATTATATTCATTAATTATTTAGATATTTAATTGTTAAATATTTGAATAGTTAAATAATATCAATATTTCATAAATGTTATGAAATATATTTCCTTATTATTATTGCACATGGAATGATATTAATAAGCTTAAGTGTTCAAATTTGATTTGGCTCACATTAAAGCTTATCTTATTTCTATTTTAATTTAATGAAATAAAACATAGAAATGACCAAATTGGTCTTCCTAAAGTGGGTCAAGGCTTTAAAAGAAATAAAAAATTTTAATTTGCTTCCTAAGGAAGCTTATGGCCGTGAGTCTCGATCCACAAAATCCCTCTCAAATTAGTTTGATGATTCACCAAGAAAAGGAAGAAAATCAAGAATAAAGCTTTAGGAAATTGGAGATTAAAGGTAATCTACTCTATCTTTAAGCTTGAAAGTTTGTTTCATGATTCTTGGATAAGCTAGATGGATTCTAGGGTTTTCTTAGAACTTTGGCCTTTGTGGTTTGATGGATGAATTGGAAGAGATTGAAGCATGTGTGAAGTAGATTTGGAAGTAATTAGTGTAATTAGTTTCCAAATTTATCAATTGTTGAAGAGTTTCTATTCTAGAGTGTTGTGACCACTCTTATGGCACCTAGAATTGTTCTTGGGTTGTTCATATTTGGTGACTATGGTTGGTGATATGATTAATTTCATTATCTTGAAATTTTTGGGTTTAAAGCATGAAAAATGGGAAATTTTGGTTTGCTATTCAGATTCTGTAAAACTGGAATTTTGGTGATGATTTTGATGTCATATGAATGTAATGGATGTGTTTTGGGAGTTGTCACAATTTCCGGATAGTGTTTCTGACTTGAAATAAGCGAAAACGGCCAAAAACGGCATTACCGGATGGATTTTGAGCCAACTGGGTGACGGCTGTCCAAACAATGAATCCGTCACTGTTTAGGCAGCCCATGAACTGCCCTGAAACTATTGGGGCTGACATGAGCAGTCCCCATAAGTTTCGGGTAGTCGGTTCGGTCAAAAACACGTTTTAGGCAATTTTGCGGAAAAACGGTTTTCGTAAAAATTTGGCGAATTTTAAACTTGTTTATGTTAATAGTTGATATTCAATAAATAGGTTTAGGTGAAATATGAATAAATTATTCATATTAGATATTGAATAATTTCAGTATTTTAAAAAAAAAGTTTTAAAATACGATTTCACCTGAACCCGCGCTTCTGCTGCACCCCATCGCCCAAAACCCCAACAAAAATGGTATCAGAGCGGGTCTGATGCTTCATCCATTACATTACTCATGCTTGATATATGATATGTAATCCAATTTTAATGTTCGAACATGCTTATAATCTAGATATGTTAATCGTTGATATTCAGTAACGCTTTTTCGTCTCTTTAATTCAAGTTCCATTTGTTTCTACAGTTACATATATGATATGTATAGTAGAAAATTCGAATCTTGAAAAGTTTGAGATTTGAGACTTTCTTTTGTATAATGGTTATATAATTGAAGGTACTTGCACCTGGAGGTACAAGTAAAGTTTATCATATATTCTATTTGATAGAATATTGTATTCTATTTGATAGAATATTGTATTCTATTTCATAGAATATCTTTTCTACGATCCCGAGTAATGAAATTGTTTTGTTACTTGGTAGTTAACATTAGATGTTGACGATTGCAGAAAAGACTTGACTTAGTGAAGTCAAATATGAGTATGATAAACTATAAATGGAACTGAGTAATTAATACATGGAACTGAGTAATTACTCGAAGGAACTGATGATCTGTTGGTTAATGTTGATATTAGACTATGTATTTTAGCTAAAGAATGCAAAGTGGCGTTCTTGAGTGATTTCTTCGAATGAGAGATCTGTTGTGGTTTCTTGTTTTGAAGAAGTTCATTCTGGAATGGCCCTATAGTTTGTATTCTGCTAAGATCACAGTTTGATATACTAGCTTATGGAGCCTATTATAGACTCAGATAAGCTTTCCAGAAATCTGTGTTCTCTGATTTTGATATCAGTCAGATTTTCTGGTTTTATCGAAGTATAGAGAATACGTATTTGTCAGTAGGGTCAGTGGGAGCGTACAAATTTCTTTCTAGTATTATATATCCTAAGTATTCTTTTCTCCGTGTGAGCAGTGGGAGTAGTCTCCGTTATATATTGATATAAAGTTTTATATATAATATAAAACTGAGAGACTAGTGAGATACTTCCATTAGTCGCATATTAGATATGATCTAATAAATGACACAGTAAAACTATTTGTATGATAGTTAGTATAACTGTTTGACAGTTAACGTGTCTTTTATAAATATAATATTCTTCTTTCGTAAAGGATCATTCCTTTTTCGAAAGAGACTGATTAGAATGTCTAGTCAATCTATGCATCATGAGATGATGGCCTAATGAATACTATATTATGTGCGATTAAAGATATCAATTTAATCGTAATTGTTACGAGTTATTTTGTTATACCGCATACCATATGATGGGTCTTGAAACACGTTCTTTGTGATATTTGAGATATTAAGAACGAGTTTTATATTCATGGAGAATTTAGTCAGCAACCATAAGGTTAGATTAGTTTTGATCCTAATTATGACATTAGATGGTCTATGTCATATAAAGTCAGAAAAGATGCAGTGGAGTGTCACAGATGATTCTACTAAACTAGTGGAATCAGTTGCAACTTATGAAATTCTGACTTATGAAGTTGCAAAGTGACCTCATTGATTAGAAGTGTTGATATTAGTATAGTGCTTGCGGTTATCTTAAAGTATTTTGATTTAATTTCTAAATACATAGATAACTTAGTAGCTATAGCACATTACTGATTTAGCGTCTGAGTTATATTGATGTGGAATTTGGATTCTGCAAAATATGAATGATGCTAGCTTAGGAAAACGGTTGAGTTTGTTGGACAAACTCGATTTGTCAAATCATGCTTACTTGTTGTTGCCTACCTCTTGAGTGCTGGTGAGCTCTTGAGGGCCATGAGTATGCGATACATATTGAGATGTGTATAAGATATCATGTATTAGCACTAGAGTAAGTGGGAGAAATTGTTTGGGTTGGTGCTCCGAGTGCCAATCCGGATCGTATTTATGTCCGATTCATAAATACGAGCATTTCTATTTTCTATAATATTACAAATTTAATGGTAGCACCATTGACTTTTATACGCTTATTTGATCTAATTGCGATTAGATATCTGATTACGATTAGATCGAAATTGAATCTGATTCAGTGATACGTGTATATTAGACAAAGACCCTAGGATTTACAGTATAGTGCGTAGTTACAACGTAGTTTGTAATTGACATTGGGGAGCGCACTATTAGTTGTATTTCCTTAAATAAAGTTCCTGGTCAAGATTTGGTAACACGGGTCGGTTAGTAAAATCCGCTGAGACCAGTACATGTCGTATATCGTGACTTGGTCCGATGGTTTATCCCAGTGAACCATGAGTCTCGGGAGACTCGTATAGACATGTTGGTGTTTATTTGATAAGACACTGAACAACTCACTGATGGTTTCCTAATAGATGGTACACCAACGTCAATATAAACCTTCTCGAGTTGAGCGAGCATAGTGGTCCTTCGACTTGAGATACCATAGTGGGATATATGAGTTATCCTCCACACTTTGATGGAAGTCACGTCAACGATCTATTCATGATCAGATCTCCGCCTGTTCGTTGGGTGTGGACTGATGCTCATGATATCCAGTGCGTATCAAGGTATGATCCGTTAGTCTTGTGTACAGGGCATGGGCTTCCTCACATGTTTCCAATATAGTAAATCCATGGCTGTGGTATAACGTCAGAAACTAGTTCTGAGTGTTATTTCGTGATCGTAAATTTAAAGTCGACTGTATTATATCGAACGAGTTTGACATTTTCATCTATACCTCATGTATAGTACGGATAGCCTGTGATGGAGGGATTATACGTATGAAATGACCTCGGCTTGTATAGTTTAGCGAGATTATCTATGGTCGTCATAATCCATGAGTAGGTGGATTATGGACACGCAATTGGATTTCATGACGGATAAACCTAAAACTTAGAGAGTCCCACAATATGAAGTGTACTTGTTGAGCACTTGGGCAACTCAATATGAATAATACGGATTATTCATAATACTTCATCGGATTAAGTGAGTCAATCCAAATCTTTTAATCGGTTAAACGATAACATATGCATTAAGGGATTTTGGTCATTTAATAATTATTATGTATTTGTATTTGATATATAATACGATTAGATACACATTAATTATTCGTCAAATAAGATTTTGACACATGCCATGAATATATGTATTTATTATTTATTGTAAAAAATACATATATAATAATTATTATATTAATTAATTATTTAGATATTTAATTGTTAAATATTTGAATAGTTAAATAATTTCAATATTTCATAAATGTTATGAAATATGTTTCATTATTATTGTTACACAAATAGGAAAGAGATTAACACTCTTATGTCATTCTATTATTATTATTATTACTAAAAATTTACGGTTAAAAGATCGATATAATTAACTTCCATCTAGAAAAATATTTTATTTATTTTGATTCTATCCTTTTAATCATTTCGAACAGCCTAACTCATTATCTAACTGCTAAGTGTTCAAATTTGATTTGGCTAACATTAAAGCTTATCTTATTTCTATTTTAATTTAATGAAATTAAAACATAGAAATGACCAAATTGGCCTTCCTAAAGTCGGTCAAGGCTTTAAAAGAAAAAAAATTTCATTTGCTTCCTAAGGAAGCTTATGTCCGTGAGTCTCCATCCCCAAAATCCCTCTCAAATTAGTTTGATGATTCACTAAGAAAATGAAGAAAATCAAGAATAAAGCTTTAGGGAATTGGAGATTAAAAGGTAATATACTCTATCTTTAAGCTTGAAAGTTTGTTTCATGATTCTTGGATAAGCTAGATGGATTCTAGGGTTTTCTTAGAACTTGGGCCTTTGTGGTTTGATGGATGAATTGGAAGAGATTGAAGCATTGTGAAGTAGATTTGGAAGTAATTAGTGTAATTAGTTTCCAAATTTATCAATTGTTGAAGAGTTTCTATTCTAGAGTGTTGTGACCACTCTTATGGCACCTAGAATTGTTCTTGGGTTGTTCATATTTGGTGACTATGGTTGGTGATATGATTAATTTCATTAATCTTGAAATTTTTGGGTTTAAAGCATGAAAAATGGGAAATTTTGGTTTGCTATTCAGATTCTGTAAAACTGGAATTTTGGTGATGATTTTGATGTCATATGAATGTAATGGATGTGTTTTGGGAGTTGTCACAATTTCCGGATAGTGTTTCTGACTTGAAATAAGTGAAAACGGCCAAAAACGGTGTTACCGGGTGGATTTTGAGCCAACCGGGTGACGGCTGTCCAAACAGTGAATCCATCACTGTTTGGGCAGCCCATGAACTGCCCTGACACTATTGGGGCTGACCTAGGCATTCCCCATAAGTGTCGGGTAGTCGGTTCGGTCAAAAACGTATTTTAGGCAATTTTGCGAAAAATAATTTTTGTAAAACTTTCGCGAATTTTCAACTTGTTTATGTTAATATTTAATATTAAATAAATAGGTTTATGTGAAATATGAATAAATTATTTATATTAGATATTTAATAATTTATTCGGTATTTTAAAAAAAAGTTTTAAAATACGATTTCGCCTGAACCCGCGCTTCCGCTGCGCCCCATCGCCCAAAACCACAACAATATGTACGCTCCCACTAACTCTACCAACATATATATATTTTCTATGCTTTGATAAAATCAGACCATTTGACTTATCAAAATTAGAAAACACAAATTTCCGGAAAGCTTACATGAATCTACAATAGGCTCTATAAGCTAGTATATCAAACCGTGATCTTAGCAGAATAAAAACTCCACGGCCATTCTAGAATGAACTCTTCAAACAAAAAAATCACAATGGATCTCTTATTTGAAGAAACCATTTAGGAACACAACTTAGCATTCTTTAGCTAAAATACATAGTTTAATATCAACATTAACCAACAGATCTTTAATTGTTCAATTAGTATGATTAGAGACAAGTTTCCTCAGGATCTACAATACATTATTGAGTGTAACGTTTCTCACTATCATACTATAAAGGTCAAACCTTTAATAAGCTCACTTTGCTTTTACTGCGCAAACCATTTGGACATTTTATGAACAATTCATAATGAAAGCTCAATCAAGTTCAAAACTTGATCGTAGTAAGCTATGAAATATCTTAGATCTATGGTTCAATGCTAACTTCCGAAACCGATATCAAATATTGCTCCCACTATAAGTTATAGGATAATTTTTCGATAAGAAAACAGCAGAACCATTAAGTATCAAATACTTTGTAAATGATTTTGACATCCTATTGAACTTATACTGAAGATGTATTATGGTCTTTTCATCTTATTAATTATGTAATTCAATTTATAGTTTATCATTCTCACATTTGACTTCAATAAGTCAAGTCATTTCTACAATGGTCAATATTTGATGTTACACACCAAGTAATAAAACAGTTTTATTACTCGAGATCATAGAAAAGATATTCCATCAAATAAAATACAATATTCTATTAAATAGAATAAATGATAAACTTTTGCTTGTACCTTCAAGGTACAAGTACTTTCAATTATATAATTATTATACAAAAGAAAGATTCAAATCTCAAACTTTTCAAGATTCAAATTTTCTTCCTATACATATCATATACGTAACTGTAGAAACTAATGGAACCTTAATTAAAAGGACGAATTAAAGTTACTGGAGCAAAACTAATTCGGTAATACTCAATATCAAACGAATTAAATCATATAAGATTCAGTTTCTCCCACTGACCAATTCCATCACAATGGAATCGTAGAAGAATAATATTGAGTAAGAATCATATTCATTGAATAACCTTAGAACTAATTTGCCAAAAATTCATATATTTGATCATATTACACATGTTTGAATAATTCAAAGACTCACAATGAATTTTAATGATATAGTTTTTCAAAACTTCAAATAAAATATCTCTGAACCAATCAAAATATTCTATTCGTGTTTCATTAAAAACATATTAAAAGTTCTTGAACCATTCAAGACGTTCAATATGTGTTCTGTTAGAAACACGTAACTAAGTCATGACAATTCATTAACTAAGTTACGAAGTAAAGAAAAAATTATCCAAGGCAATATATAACTGATTAAACTATATACATCCAATGTATTAGTTTAACAAAACTGTGGTCCAATGACGATCATTGGTTAAATGAGATTTAATCATTTCCAGAATACAATATTGTAACATCCCCGATCTGGGAGATGTTACCGGCATGGGATAGCAGTGCTAACCCCGTAAGCCTCTGACTTTCTAACTGTATTGTAACTATTCAAATGCAATGTCATGCATGGAAACCATAACTCAATTAAAATACTTGTGTTTCTCATATTTGTGTACTCTAAATACTTTTCTTTACACATATTAATAGATACTCATAAAGACTCATACTTCACTAGTGTATACAAGAAACTTTTACTTTGACACTGGCTGGACTCTCATGCTATATGACTCAATACTGGTGGACTCCATCCCTGGTGACTGCATCAGTATATGTCCTTCCAAGCTCGTCCTTCTAGAATTCCTGCAAAATAAATACTGGGAGTGGGGGGGTTAGATCTCGTAGGATCTAAGTGAGTGGACAATAACTAAAAAATGATGTAAAAATCTTTTAACTTCAAAACCATATTTTCAAAATATCCTTATATGAAATCTTTGTTTTTGAAACTTCATCTTTCTGAAAACTGTCTTTGAAACTCTTGTTTTTTTTTTTGAAAACTATTTCTGAAAATCTAGTTTTCTGAAAACTATTTACTGAAAATATATTCTCTGTGAACTGCTATGTGTCTGAAAACCTGGACGTATGAGGGCGTTATGTATCACCGTCCCCCATACGCCTAACTAGAGCCAGCAATGCAAATCCATGACTTTGGGGCGTTACGCATCGCCGTCCCCCAAGCCACAAACTGGAGCTGGGGGTGCAGATCTATGCTACCACCCAAGCTCAAAAATTGGGTACTATGGGCGAAACGTATCACCGTCCCCCTAGCCCGACTAGAGGATCTAAGAACGTCCCCTCAGTCCTTCACATGTGCACATGTCCTCTGTATCCGTCAATTCCAACTGTATCTCTGTAATATTTACATACTGGGGTGAGGTTTTACCTCATGCCCCGAAAACATGAAAATCATATGTAAAAACTGAAATCTGTAAACATTGTTTTAAAACTTTTCTGTTAAACTATAACTAAAACATGATATAAAGCTTAAACTCAATACATAAATAAATCTAACGCCCTAAGGCATAAAATTAGTCTGATGTCAAACTTAAAACTTTAATAAGTAAAACCAGATAAGGAAAGAGGTCCACTCACTGATTTGGATTTTGGCTGGTATTAGATCCCTCGTCGTAGGAAAGTACGATTCCTGCGGATAATCTATGGTCGAGATCTTGGTTAGTATATATATATAAAATGAAAAAGATCTAACGATACGTCACTAGATTTTATGTACAAGGCTTCCCACATTCATATCTTGAAGTAAGATATATATATATATATATATATATATATATAACTGATACAAGACCCCAAGAGTGGTCTCTGACGCGTTAGAATGGAATTGGGGTTTTAAAACTGTTTGGGCGATGTTTTAATGCTCGCGTCGCGACGCACGCGAACAAGAAACGTCACTCAGATTTTTCTCATGCGCGTCGCGACGCGGCCTGGAAAACCAAGTTACTGGTTTTCCTCTCCAATCTCAACCCACTCTCAAATCTTCCATCTTTACTCCATTCTAACACCTCCAAGCTACAAACCAATATCTCATACATCATTCAACACTCTATTAAACGTACTTTAATCTTCCATTAATCAAGAATCAATTTTAACCTATACATATAATTCATAACATATTTAAACCCAAAACTTAATAACCTTGGATTCACATATCAAGTCACACAATAATCATTACCAAGCTTATATTCTCATCATTTAAAACCCAAGACATGTTACTAACATTACCACATCACTAGAATCACCAAAAATCAAAATCTCAAAATTTGGGTCAAATTTATTAACTCTATTTCTCTTGATTTTTGCACCCTCCATGGTTGCTTCCATCTTCCATCTTCCCTCTTATTTTCTTTCTTTTCCCTTCTCATTTTCTTCTCTTTTCTTCCCTTCTTCTTCTTCTTCTTCTTCTTCTTCTTCTTTCCCTCTCTTCTTCTCTCGGTTTCCTTCCTCTCCTCTTCTCTCTTCTATTTTTCTTCTAATTTCTTTTTGGTATTGATGAATAATAGTCCCTTTATATAGTGGGACTTAATTGATACAAAGACAATGTACAAGTGTCTAGAGAAATGAAGAAATTTGGAGATTTATCATTTGGGTCCGAATTTACTATTCACCCAGATTTTTACTTGCAGTTTTGACTCGGTTCTAGTCCGAATTTGGGAAACTGTTTAACATAGAAGTTGTAGGTCTCAATCTCATATTTCCGACAATATAAAATTCATAAAAATCGGAGATTGTACGAAAAAGTTACGCCCAAAATACTATGGGCGGTCCAAAAGGAATACGGTACAGTCTCTTCCCATGACTTCAAGAAATTTACCGATCGTTCCCAAAGTCTTCTCATGATTGTATTTGAATCTTATCGTAATTTATTTCACATGCCTTCATGTCGTATATAATAATATCGCCATAGGTAGTAGTAAAAACTATCGGTCGTTATAAATTATCCCCCCTTAAATATGATTCGTCCTCAAATCCTCACTGGTGTCTAACTCGTGGTCTCCTTAACTTTGCGAATATCCAAAGATGCTACTAAACTTTATCTTCTTGTCTCTAACCTCTGTTGGCTACTTGATCTTCCTCTTTTCCTTTTCATAAGTCCTCGTTCTGTAATACTTCTGCTGAGTACTTTTGACTATTGTCCTTTGTTCTTTCGTTGTACCTCATACTCCTTATCTCTAAGATTTTTTTCTTCTAGACCTTCACTTATGCCCCATAATTCCTTAACTTGAGCAAATTCTTAATAACTAGCACATTGGCTCTCACCGAAGATTCTAATATCTCATACATATACTTGATATTCTCTATTCCACTTGTCCAACTTGACCTTAACATTATTTCTCATTACTCGATTATCAACTCCCTATATTTCTTTTACAACCCTCAGCAGTCTTTAAGCTTTTCTTCTTCAATGACTGATTTGCATTAACCTATTTCGTCATCCCCGTACTATAATACAAATCTACCAAACCACCCATACCCGCGGCTAAACCATCCCAAACCTATAGTGGTTTCATCACCTTAAGCTAGGGCTGGGTACCTTACGTAATTCCTCTATCAAAAAATTTCTTTCTTATTTCTTATTGTAACCTTTAATGTATTCTTTTCCATTATTATTGTACCTTTGCCATTCCATTTCTCTAAATCTTTCTTAGTATTCTTTTCATCCTTGCTTTATTTTTCTAAGAGCTTACTTGGTCTATGTTTTATCCTTGGACTATATCTTATAGATCTCAATTCTTGATCTTTCTCTACTATTCTTTTATATTTATTTGTCTTCTTATACGCGGTCGTAACTAAATATCTTCTCTTTATTAATTTCCATATTAAGGTAAACTTACTTTCTTGGTTTTTATATTATATTGCTCTTCTGTCAATACTTACTTAGTATGTTCTCTCCTGTTTGTTATTACCCTTTGACTATCTCATTTTCCATACTAGTATCAACCATCTTGTTGATTTACTTTTCTATTTCATTCTCTATCTGCATCTACTATAGGTCATATCTTCTTTCTTTACTTGAAGGATACATGTTCTCATATGTCCTTGGTTATCCTTAACACTGTATTTTACATTCTCATCATATACTTAGTGACTACTTCTTCTCTGTTACTTTATCTAATGGTTTCTATTTACATCTATTACTTGGATTATCTTTTCTTTTCTTATTATTCTGATTTGCTACTGTCCTTAAGGATCATACATTTCAATCTTTTATCACTACTCTTGTACTTGCTTCTGGAGTATCTTAAGGTTACACTTCCCGTCCATTTTGTTATCAGTATCAATCGAGGGTTGGGAGGGTGGGAGCTATTCTTGAGGCCCCTCTGATATGGTGTCTCAGTGACGTATATTTTCGCCTACGATTCTTGTGTATATCTGTCTGGGATCTCTTTCTATACTGAGTACTACTGCTAAAACTTTTCTGACTTATCTTTTATAACTCTACTCCTGGTTCTTTTCATCAATTAATCACTTCACACCCTATACAAGTCCTTCCATAAGCGTACTCTCTAAAAAAATTCCTTATCCTGTCTCTTTATCCTTCTTGTTACTTAACTTCATGCGATTACTACGCTCTTTCTCACGGTACAACTATAATCCTTTTGCTATCTTTTCTAAGGGACTTCTTCTGCTATGATGGTTCCTTTCTTATCTTAGTCCTTTACTCCTTACTCATTTTCTTTCTTGAAAACTTCATTTGCTTCAACTACTAAAATTCTTATTCTTAACTCTATGAGGTTCTTTATAAGTTGTTCATTATCTTCCTATGAATCATTTTCCATGTTCTTTTGTACTTCTACTTTCTTTATTTCCTTGAAAGTCCTTGTTTTCGTGAAGGTTTCCTGAACTTAGCTCAATTTTAACATAGTTATTTAAACCTTTTATTTTTAAGTTTCTAGTCTATGATCCTTTGGATTCATCAAACTAGTTGTCGAGCTATCTCGCAATTGTCTAATCTAACAGTTACTCTTCTTTACTGGTTCTGCTCTCTTCTAGGATTCCACCATTTTCATGTCATATTTCCATACTATAGTTCTTACTAAGATAACTGTGAATCATTCCTCTATTTGGTTCTTAAATCTCAACTTCTTGTTCCTACTATAGCTCTTGATTTGATCACTTTATCCTCTCGTCCATATTGGTATTTTTATCATTTCATAAGTATCTCAAACTTCTTAGGTTTATTCTTATGGTATTCTATAAATCTCTACTATCTCGGCTTACCTGTGGGTTCTACAATATTTGATCTAATTGTGATTTTCTATTGGTCGAGTAAACCTTACTCTGTCTTTCCTTAATCTTTGCGCTACCCTGGGTTTTCTTTCTTTACATCCTTAAAAATTTATTTGATCCTTATTCTAGGTGGTCTGTTTCTCAAGGCCTTTTCATTTCTCGAAATGAACTCCCGTTGGTTTCCTTAAATCATACTGATAGGAACTACTTAAATCTCATTGGTCCTTTCTTTATGTCTCGGGGAACTTCTTCATCCTTATTCTAGTACTCTATGTCCTGATGGATCCTATTACTCATGTAGGATGGGTATGAGGTAGACTCTGTCAGGAATACTTCCTTAATTGATATCTCGTAGGAGGGAAAATCTGGGTAAGTAGAAGTTATATCTATTGGATCTCTTGGCTAGGGAGAGCTAATGGTTATTCCAATCACCACTCATCTTGTTTGCTTACAAATTTGTGTTTTGGAAGATCTAAAATCTTTCTTCTTCTTTATAACATTCTGTCATTTCTTATCTGTTTCTATTTATCTATCTCTATCTACCTTATGCATCTTACACCGCTTCCTAAATCCTCATTTTCTATCCTTGTTAGAAGTTTCGGCTATAACACTCTATTTTACGTTTCATACTACTGTTTTAATCACTTCTAACTCTCTTTATCCTCACATGCCTATTCTATTAATTTGCTAACTTTGGCTGATCTTCCTTCCAAGTCCCTGGGTGAACTCATGTTGGATCTCTCATGGTCATCTATTCCCATAAGGTAGACTCTATCAGGGCAATTCCCTTACCTGGTGTCATTGGAGAATTTGATGACTAGGTAGTTTAAGGTTTTATCTCTATCGGATTGCTAGAGGTAAGGTAAATAACCGTTCCGGTTTCGCACTTGAGGATCTAGGTCGGGGTTTGAGTATCTGGAGTTCTTTAAATCCTTTTTACATCTATGTCTGTTGGGGTTCTCAAGGTTACTCTGGGTTTCTTACTTCTGTTGTCTCTCTGGCTATTCTCCGATACTCGTAGAACTCACTAGCTATGAGAGGATCTCGAAGACTATTGGATTTACTTGGAAGAATTTCTTGAGTAGGAATAAAATCTTAATTCTACTAGGAAACTCTAATACTTGTTGGGGCTTTCGTTATTCTCTTTTATTGCCATGGGTTCTTGTGTTTTGCTTACTACTCTCTATCTTGTCTTACTTCTCTTCTAGCTCTTTATACTCTTCTAGGTGGATATCTCTAAGCCTCTCTATTTCACTATGTCTCTATACATCTCTGTCTCTAACTGGTTTAAGCTTCCATGCATCTTTTCTTCTAGCTTCCTCTTTTCTCTTTTGCTCTCTCGAATAACTTTCTTTGGAACTTACAATCGGGTTCCCTAGCTTATACTGAACTTCTGGAAGTAATCTAAGATGATTACAGAATGATCCTTAACTAGAATGACGAAAAATGATTCAAATGGCTTGGGAATACTTACTAACCTGTCTGTAAAGCTTTGAGGACGTAATCGAGGATCGGATACTGGAGAGGTAGTGCCTCATATACGGGTATCCCAGACATACTGCGTATACAAGACCCCAGCACTCTGCCCACTACAGTCACTGACTCCCTAGACCATACTCTGATACCATCTTTGTAACATCCCCGATCTGGGAGATGTTACCGGTAGAGGAGAGTAGTGCTAACCCTATAAGCCTCTGACTTTCTGTTTCTATTCTAAACTATTCAAATGCAATTTCATGCATGGAAACAATAACTCAGTTTAAAATACTTTTGTTTCTCATATATGTGTACTCTAAATACTTTTCTTTACACATATTAACATATACTCATAAAGACTCATACTTCACTAGTGTATACAAGAAACTTTTACTTTGACACTGGCTGGACTCTCATGTTATATGACTCAATGCTGGTGGACTCCATCCCTGGTGACTGCATCAGTATCCATCCTCCCAAGTTCGTCCTCCTGGAATTTCTGTAAAACAAATACTGGGAGTGGGGGGTTAGATCGTCGTACGATCTAAGTGAGTAGATAATAACTGAAAACTGATGTAAAAATCTTTTAACTTCAAAACCATATTTTCAAAATATCTTTATATGAAATCCTTTTTTCTGAAACTTCATCTTTCTGAAAACTGTCTTTGAAACTATGGTTTTTTTCTTAAAAAAAAAATTTCTGAAAATCTAGTTTTCTGAAAACTATTTACTGAAAATATGTTATCCGTGAACTGCTCTGTGTCTGAAAACCTGGACGTATGAGGGCGTTATGTATCGCTGTCCCCCCATACGCCTAACTGGAGCCAGCAGTACAAATCTATGACTTTGGGGCGTTACGTATCGCCGTCACCCCAAAGCATGCCACTACTGTCTCAGAAGCTGGTGGTCTTGGGGCGTTACGTATCGCCATCCCCCAAGCCACAAACTGGAGATGAGGGTGCGGATCTATGCTACCACCCAAGCTCAAAAACTGGGTTCTAGAGGCGTTACGTATCCCCGTCCCCCTAGCCCGACTCGAGGATCTAAGAGCGTCCCCTCAGTCCTCTATATGTGAACATGTCCTCTGTATCCGTCAATTCCAATTATATCTCTGTAATAGTTACATACTGGGGTGAGGTTTTACCTCATGCCCCGAAAAATTAAAATCTTATGTAAAAATTGAAATCTATAAACATTGTTTTAAAACTTTTCTCTTAAACTACAACCAAAAGATGATGTAAAGCTTAAACTCAATACATAAATAAATCTAATGCCCTAAGGCATAAAATAAGTCTAATGTCAAACTTAAAACTTTAATAAGTAAAACCAGATAAGGAAAAATGTGTTGGACAATTATGACCCATAGCGTCACTATTTTGTAAAAGACATTGTGGTTTTTGTACAAATTAACTATGTGACAATGGAAATTACATTTTATCATTTTTTAATTTGATTATTTAAATATATAAATGATAAAAGTCCTTATGATTAGTTTCGGATTATTAGATATGAGACAATATCATTCCATAAAGGTTTAATCATTAAATATCCCTAATCGTAGTATTATCGAGACTGGACATCGATAATGCAGAATATACTAGTATTGCACTTGTGCGTGTTATGGAAGCGTAACAGCATAGTTCTCATATATTTAAGTATTGGATACTTATGCAAGTGTGATAGGAGGTTATGTTTACCGATGGTACGGAAACAGCTTCGCTCTGGATAGACCCCTCGGAATCCCAATGGTAGCATGACTATGTGTCTATGGGAATCTGCATCAGGGTAGGTGTATTTGGTCTTAACCTGAGGCTTGCATCGCTAGTACTTGCGACAATCAATACGCTTTGGTTTTGGTCGTCCAGGACTTTAACAGGTTCTGTGTACGCCTCTTTTGGGTTTATTGAGAATCGTAGTGTATTGGGTGTGATGTCAAGATGGAAGTATCACTTCAGTCATATGGAGATGATGATCACGCATGGATACAGAACTGGTACTCTAATTGGTTGCAACCATCGCGATAATATGACAAGGTCATGATTATCCGATTAAAGAGACTAGTTGCTTGTGATCCGATATATGCTTCATACGGGACATACACTATTCCAGCCTCAGACCTTGCATGTGACATCCGATACTAGATCGCAATATGCAATACTATGTATACTACGCCTGACATAGATTATATATTCATTTAAGAATATTTCTGGAGAATTGGGTAGACACGGTGCTTTGCTAGAAGCCAACCATGTCTCGTAAATCGGTAAGAACGTAGTACGAGGTACTCACGTGTTCGGATAGTCCGACGACCGGATTTACTGCCAACATATCCAGGGATCTCATGGGTTGCTTCCCGAAGATTCACCGATGAAGTATAATTTGAACATAATTAATCTAGGATTAATTACGGCGAGATTTTATCTGGGATAAAATTCTATTAGAAGAGAGAGAACGGTTAATTTGGAATTAATCGATTAAATAATATATTCGATATATTAAACGAAATTAGATTTCGACGGGGAATTCTGTTGGGTTTCTAGGTTAGTCCCAAGATCAATTTAAGCATAGAAATCATGTGTGAATACTCAAAATAAATATGACGGAATCATACTTACAATGATCGGCTTTTGTGATGCAAGGAACAACAAAACTTTTGCTCCCTTAAAGCTCACGGTTTTGGATTGTTTTTGTGCTCCTCCAAATTCGGTCAACTCCATGGATGGATCTCCAAGCTCCAAGCTTTGTGTTGTGATTCCATGCTCATGAGTTTGTTTCCATATCACCTTGGATGACTCTTCATGTGCTAGCATTGGAAATTTTGCCAAAAATTTTCCCATGGTTTCTTCTTGTTCTCGGCCTAGCAAGAAAATGAAGAAGAAAATGGCCATTGGCCGATTCTTGAGGGAGAAGAGAGAGAGAGAGAATGAAATGTTTTACATTTGGTTTCCAAAACCTAATACACTTATTCCAAAAGTGTGGCCAAATTTTGGTATTAGGCTTTCAAAAAGTCAAACCAAAATTTGGAGCCAAAATTTGCAATTAATGCCTTCAACTACTCACATCACTCATGAATAGTGACTGGTTGTCAATCACTTAAAGTGACAAGACATCCATCACTTGAATGACGAGTGATGTGACGCGTGATGTGACTTGTGGGCCGCACTTGAATTCGAAATGCGAGTGGGCCCGCAAACACTCCCGGGCTCGGGTTCGCTAATTCTGAATTAACGAATTTTTTGTTGCGACGTAATTAAATACAATTTAATTAAATAATTATGCCTAGTAAAATTACTATTCACGTCGCTAACGAATTAATTCTAAATTAACTTGTTCGCCTGAATTAAAATCTAATTTTAATTTCGCGTCGAAATCCAATTTCGTATAATATATCGAATATATTATTTTATCGATTAATTCCAAATTAATCGTTCTCTCTCTTTAAATAATATTTTATCCAAGATAAAATTATCTGTAATTAATCCCAGATTAATTTTCTCTCTCTTATAATTAATCTCAGATTAATAAAGTGCGAGTCATACGTCATCGGTGAATCTTCGGGAAGCGACCCATGAGATCCCCGGATATGTTGGCAGTAAATCCGGTCGTCGGACTATCCGAACACGTACGTACCTAGTAGTACGTTTTTACCGATTTACAAGACATGGTTGGCTTCTAGCAAAGCACCGTGCCTATCCAATTCTCCAGAAATATTCTTAAAGGAATAGGTGATCTATATCAGGCGTAGTATACGTAGTATTGCGTATTACGATCCAGTATCGGATGTCACGTGCTAGGCCTGGGGCTGGAATTGTGTCTGCCCCTTACGAAGCACATATCGGATCTCTGGTAACTAGTCTCTATAATCGGATAATCATGACCTAGTCATATTATCCCGATAGCTGCAGCATAAAAGAGCACCAGTTCCGTATCCTATGTGATCATCATCTCCACTATGACTGGAGTGATACTCCGTCTTGACATCACAACCAATACACTACGATTCTCAATATACCCAGAAGAGGCGTACACAGAACCTGTTAAAGCCCTGGACGACCAAAACCAAAGTATATTGATTGTCGCAAGTATTAGCGGTGCAAGTCTCAGGTTAAGACCAATACATCTATCTACCCTGATTCGGACTTCCATAGACACATAGTCATACTACCAATGGAATTCCGAGGGGTCTATCCAGAGCGAAGCTGTTTCCGTACCATCGGTAAACACAACCTCCTATTACACTTGCATGAGTATCCTATACCCAAATATATGAGAACTATGCCATTATGCTCCCACAACGCGCACAAGTGTAATACTAGTCTTTTACGCATTATCGATGTCCAATCTCGATAATACTCTGACTAGAGATATTTAATGATTAAACCTTCGTGGATTGATATTGTCACATATCATCTCAATCCGTAATTAATCATAAGGACCTTTTATCATTTATATATCTTGGTAATCTAATTACAAATGATAAAATGGCAATTTCCTTTGTCACATAGTTAATTTGTACAACAACACCATGATCTGTACAAATAGTGATGCTATGGGTCATAATTGTCCAACAATCTCCCACTTGGCCTATAGCCAATCACTCAAGTGTTCTACACCCGAACTATGTACAGTTCGCTCAAATTTCTGCTGAGAAAATGCTTTCGTCAGCCGATTTGCATGGTTATTGATGAGTGGTAAAACTATCACTATTTCCCACTCAATTAACTTAATATTTTGTATAGTTTCTTGAGTTTTGTGAATATTTTGATGTGTTTTGTGTTATTTTGTAGATAAATAAAGTTTCAGGACATTCTGGAGGTGATTTGGAGCAAAACTGTGAAATTTGGTGAAATTTGGCAAAAATGGTATTTTGGTAATTTTGGGCGTCCCGACACAAAGGATATTTTGGTAATTTTGGACATCCTGACACAAAAATAAAGTTTCAGGACATTTTGGAGGTGATTTGGAGCAAAACTGTGAAATTGGCAAAAAGGGTATTTTGGTAATTTTGGGCGTCCCCGACACCGAGGGTATTTTGGTAATTACACCACCATGCCACATGTCAAAAATTCAACGAGCCGTCTTTTTTTAGCCACCATGCCACGTGTCAAAAATTCAGCGATCCAAAAAAAATAATAATTAAATAATTAAATAATTAAAAAATAAAAAAATAAAAATCAGAAAAATAATAATAAAAATTAGATTTTTTTGCCTATAAATAGATTTCGAATTTTTAGTTTCAAATGTACCAAATCCTCTGTAAATACTTAAATAAAAGAGAGTTCTTCTTATTTTCTTCTTATATTCAGTTTTATTTACGCTTTGTAGTAGTAATTTTATCCATCTATGAGGGGGTAACTCCTCCATGCTGAGGTAATAAGGTAATACTTTTACTTTTGCTATTTAGATTAATCTCCCTTAAAATATAATATATAAACTATTTAAAATCTGAATTAATAAAGGATACCGCCACACTGGACGGTTGGTTTAAGTTTATATTTCTGTTCCGCCTTATGGCTGGTATATTTGAATTTGACTTAATCAGGATACCGCCATTCCGGACGGTTGGTTTAAAATATCACAAGATTATATATTATTTTATGGGAGATACCTAAATAGTAAATAGTAGAAGTTAATTCCTTTTACCTTAGCATTTCTTTTTATTACTTTTCAGCAATTTGATTTTATGTCTTTTAAGTTTTTATCAGCTTTAGCTATGTATTGTAACTAAGTTAAATATCTAAGGTTGTGATAAAATCTAATATCACTGGTTTTAAAAAGGGTTAGATTATAGTTTGGGTAATTACAGAGTTATTTGTTAAGTCATAATCTTAATGTTTTTTATTAACTGGCCATTAATAAAATTGACTAGATATAACTTAAAATGAACTAGACATAGGGATTTTAAGTTAAAGACCACAGACTCAACAACCCACGATCTTCCTTAAGGATAGATAACCCTTTTAATAGATTTCCTTACAGGATAGGAATATACCTGTTGGGCGGGGGTAGTCATAATTGGAACTCAATCTTAATGAATCTAGGTAATTTAATTGACATAGACATATAGTTCAATTGGATTATACTAGGTATTTGTAAATGATCATTCGGAAGAGGCTTTTACATAATTTAGTGTTCCAGATTAATAATTCAATAATTTACACAACTATGATATAACTACTTCATCTTTTAATTAATATTGGAAGAATTCACAACCCTAGATAGTTTTAATCTTAATTAATCTTCTTTCAATTTCTTTTACTTGTTTTTAGAATCATCATCCTTTCAAATCAATCAATCATCTTATTAGATATTTGTAAATAAATAGTATCAACAATTAATAACAACAGTAGGAATTAAGTCCTCGTGGGATCGATATTTTTATACTACTTGAACGATACGTGCACTTGCGTTATACGTGTGTGTTTACGCCGGTCAGTTATCATCTGATGCGATTTATTCGATCATCACATCGCCACGATGTATGATCTGAACGAATCAGATGAATATTTGACGTATATATCTGGATCGTTGATGAGACCATTAATTCTTTAGCCTGTGCTGTAGCCTAGCTCAGCTACTAACAGAACTACTTCTAATCTAATTAGGATTATTATCGATCCAAAAGGCTTCTATTGCTGCCTCAGCTGCAGCAATAATCCATTTTTGTTGTTTATTCGGTAACAGTATCTTGCTTGGAAGATTTCCAGCTCACTGTTCCGTTATTCAAACTTTATAGTACCTTTATTACGACTTATAGTCGTTTTTATCGGTTAGGAAACTTGCAACAGTGAACCCAGTCACTTCAAGTTCTCCTTCTCCATAATTTAAGAAAGGCATCCTTAGATCGTTTAAGATACTAAAGGATATTCTTAACATCAATCCAGTGACTATCACTTGGATTGGTCTGATTGTGACTATATATGCTCAAAGCATATGAGACACCAGGTCACGTACATTTTTCAATGTACGAGTACTCGGAGAGTGCAAACAACTTTTAGATCTATCCCAGTAGATCTTTATTCCTAGAATAAAGGTTGTCTCTCCCTAGATTCTACGGAGAATTTTCATGAAAGCCAAGCTTTCACCGATTATATTATGGGAATATCATTTCCAAGAAATGATATATCATCATTATGTAGGACAGTCATTGTTAGTGAGCTCCCACTAACCTCCTTATATACACAAGAATCATTTCGTTTTGAATTAAATCATACACCATTATGATTACATCAAAACGATAATTCCAAGAACGCAATGCTTGCTTCAATCCATAAATGGATCAATTAACTTGCCAACCTTGTTTGCTCGTTTTGGTACGACAAAACCGTCAGGATGTTATAAACATCCTCCAAAAGGTTTCCGTTTAAGGAAATCGATTTTGACGTTCAGCTGCCATATTTCATAAATGAAACATGCAGCATCAGCAAGCATTATCCAAATGGATTTAACCATGGCAATGGTTAAAAGGTTTCGTCGTAATCGACACAATGTTGATAACGATACCTTTTCACTACAAGCCCAGCTTAGTACGTTGGTATGTTGCCTTCCATATATGTCTTCCTTGAAGACTTATATAGTAACAATAGGCACAATGCCTTCTGGTACATCAACTAGTATCCAAACTTGGTTGATTTACATGGAATCCATTTCGGACATCATGGAACTTTGCCATAATAGGGAGTCGATACCTTGTATCACTTCCTCATACGTAGTCAGTTCATATTCCTCAATAAGATTGACATCTTTACGAGGTGAGATCAGAAACTCATACCTCCTAGGTTGTTTTCTGACTCTCTCTGACTTACGCGGTTCTTGTGTATTCAAAGATTGTGGTACAGTTTCATCCTTAATGAACTGATTGTGTTCCATTAAAGAATCGGTGCCTGGATCAGTACTACTCCGATTTTCATCGAGTTTTACTTTCCTCCCACTTACCACTGCATATAGGTATTCCTCTTAGGAAAAACGCATGGTGAGCAACAATTACATTGTTCTCTTGTGAGTTGTATAAGTACTATACTTTTGTTTCCCTAGGATAACCCACAACTTAGGCACTTATCCGATTTGGGTTCTAGTTTGGTATCATCCAAACATATGCCCAGCATTCCCAAATCTTCAGGAATGAGAAAACCCTGTTTCTTTCCTGTTCATATCTAATATGAAGTCTGTCAAACAGATTTTTATGGAACCTTATTCAAAATAAGTTTTGCACTGATTAATGCGTGTCCCTTGAAGGAAAATGGTAGGAGTCCTCATTGGAAGAATACTATACTCTTTCAAGTATTTGAGAAACTTATTGCTTAAGTATTTTCATCATGGTCCAATCATGGTGTTTAATACTTTAGTCGATCTGTTTGTCTACTTTGTGTCGAAACTCTTTGAATTCATCAAAAGTTTCTGATCTCTGTTTCACAAGAAACACATAACCATAACGTGATGCCACATCCGTAAAGGTTTCGAAGTATTCATATCCAGCTCTAGCCTAGATAGACATGGGCCCACTTACGTCACTATGAATGAGGGCTAACAGATCGGTGGCACTAACACTTTTACCAAGTAAAAGGTGTTTTAGGCAATTTGCCTATTAAACTAGATTCGTAGACTTTATTTGATTAGAATCAAATCTGTCCTAGTACCCACTCTTCGAAAGTGTGGATATACGAGTCTTGTTAATTATGTCCCAGACAACAATGCCACAAATAAGTCTCATCTGATTAAATCAATTTGAGCTATTTGTTTGTCCTAGTTATATGTTTGAGATTTATTTATATTTAAAATATAAATATTGTTATTCACATCTAATGTGTTTATCTCAATATCATCTTTATAAAATAAAACACTTTAGTGTTCTAGAATATAAAGGTATATCCGCAACAGATTATACTGTGATATAGAGATAATGTTTCTAGTCAAACTAGTTACATTAACAGTTTCCTAATTTAACTACACGCCCGAAGGGTAGTTCCTAAACTTAGGTCTCTACGGTCAAAACAGCGACTCTCGTCCCATTTCCGATTCGCATATCAATCTCATCTGAAGTCAGTATCCTGCTTGTCAGCAGATTCTGCACATCAATACATATTTATGTACCACACTCAGTATCTAAAATCCAATTTTAATACTAGTAGCGAACATGTTTATGACAAACATATTTGAAGTCAGAGCCTTGCCCCTCTTCTCTTCCTTCATATATGCCTTGTCCATACTGCAGTCACGCTTCCAGTGACCCCGTTTGCCACAGTTTAGGCAGACATTTTGGATATGTCCTATATCTTCCCAGAAGATTATAATGATTTTGCCTTTGCCCATTTTCCACACCCCAGAAGCCTTTGGCCAAGCCTTGGCCCTTTGGGATGTTGAAGTAAGATGTGCCTTGCGCTTCTTGCCCTATTGCAAACTCTGGATTTGTCTCCTTGAGATAGCCATTAACTCTCTAAGAGTTTTCTATTGCAATTTGTACTTCTAAGATCTAAGGATAGATCTATGAAGATCATTCAATTTCAATATCATACTATAAGGATCTAATCCTTAGTTCTGATTAAGAAATTAAGGAGTCTTTGTGGCAAGCATAACAGATTAAGCACTAAAGTTATCATCACATGAATATTCCAAATATCATGTTCTATTATTTGCTCAACTCTGGGCTTAGGCTCGAGACGTCACTCTTATCAAATAAAGTAACTTCTTGGTCAGCAAGACTATCCTGAGATTATATTCCCAATTTGAAAATTAAAGCTGTTTAAATACATTTTCACCCAGGATTATGTTTTAAACACTAATCTTTCAATTATCTTGATTCCAATAGTCCAACTATCGAATCAACGATTTCAGGTACTATTTATTATAATGATTACTATAGTCTAACTATATAATCAACTATAATTTAATTGGTTAATTCAAATATATTGATTACTATAATCTAATTATATAATCAACTATCATTTGAAATAGTTTGAATACAATCCAACTGTTTAATTAAAACAACGATTAAATATTAGTCCAACTAATAAATAATTTATTTGACGAAAAATTGAAATGAGCGCGTATTGGCAAGTAACTAAACGAATATTGCAAATTTAATACTTGCCTCGCACGATTTTTCGGCGAGCCTCTAATCCTCTGTGGAGTACTCGGGAAACCTTGTTTCCTAGTGGGCTAGGATCCCGTTAAATAACACACAATCTTGAATTTGGCCAACAAATTGTATGATAATTAACTAGGATCTCTAAGATCAATCGGATCCCATCCAATTCCTATATCCAGTAGGTGGACATCCAAGTCCGAAACATATATCTTATATATACCAATATATCCAATATATTCCCTAACCTTTTTCCTCTGAATCAACTAAGCCTTGGCTTTGGCACAACAAACTTAATGATCCCAGTTAAGCGGAACCCATTGACCTTGGAAAGCTTCGTAATCGATGTCGATGGACAAGAAGTGATCTTGACTTTGGCCAACAAATCACAACTTGGACAAGACACCGATATGGAACAAAGCTTTCATGATTCAAACACATCCGCGACGGACAAAGGTCTTGACTTTGGCCAACAAACTAGTGCCAATCTTGGATCTTGAGTAAGAATCACTCAATGGAAGGAAAAACGCTTAATATGTAGTGAGGGTTTTTCGCGTAATTGGCAACCAATTAATTATCTTTGTTAGGTCTCATCATCATACACCCTTAAACATGCATTCTAAAAACATAATAAGGCGCGTATAAATAAAATAATAATGATATGCAGATGGATACTTAAACACATTGTTCCTAGAACAAATCTTTCCATTTCCTCTCTCCCGCTAGCACAAATATTACTTCTACCCGATTATATAACACTTCTAAAGAAACCTCATTTACATTGAGGGGAATAGGTGAGAAGAGAAATACAAAGATTCAAGAGGTAATAGGCTGGACACGCAGGTCCAATTAATAAATTCTAAATTTATTACAACAATTTCCAAAATTGCCCTCACCCATCTAATATCCATCCGATATACATTATTCATACATCACATCCATGTATTCACACAAGCATGTTATCAATCAATCTAATCCAATTAATTAATCTGAAAATTAATGACCATACAATGTTCAAACAACGATTTAATTTTACGCGAGTCCGACTCATTTTGCGAATAAGTACTCAATGACGAATTCACGAATTATATTAAACTACAACATAAAATCCAATTTAATTTGTTTTTAATACTAATTCTATATTTAATTCTAAATTAAATATTTACACTTTATTAATGTACCTTTACGACTTAGATTCTAAATCTAATCCTTACGGGTCTCAAAGCTCGATTAACATCCAATGTTAAAATAATTAAAGTCCAATGGGCTTTTAATTAATTTCATAAGGCATGGACTTTTGGTCAATATGGGTCAAACCCAAATACCAAAGCCCATTTAAGGAATCACCCTTATTTTCCATGAAACCAATTTAGGCCCATTAGGCCGAATTAAAATTAAAGGTCCATTTAATTATATTTGGACTTTATGGATATGGTTTTGGGCCCAATTGGATCCAACCAATATAGCCTAAACCAAACTTGGCCCAACCAAGCCCATTAAGCCCAAATACAAATTTACAAGCCCAATTCCAAATTTGGCCCAATTAATTAAATTACCAAAATTCCAAATTTCATAATTTAATTAACCTAAAGTGTATGCCATAATTAATTAACCAAATTAATATTTCCAAAATATCAATTTACACAATTAATTATGCTTATCATCATCAACTTATGTCCAAAACAATTGAATCAAAAAATCAATCATTTTCATGCTTACAGGTCACGGCAATTTGGGGATTTCTTTGTCCGATTCGGTTTTAATCTAATTAAATCCTAAATCAACATTTCCCAAATGATTTCAACTCATCCAATGATCAAAATCAAATGATTTCATGACATTAGGGCACCTCCAAGTTTGACCAAGCCTATATTTTGGGGAAAAATTAATCCAATCCATTTTTCACAAAATTGATCACAAACAACTCCAAGTCATCCATATACAAGCATGCTCAAACAAGTAATTTATTCAAAACATGCTCAAATCCAATTTACCCAAATTTTGCCCTAAGTATTTTTCATGCTCAAAATGGCTCTGATACCATTGTTGGGTTTCTAGGTTAGTCCCAAGATCAATTTAAGCATAGAAATCATGTGTGAATACTCAAAATAAATATGGCGGAATCATACTTGCAATGATCGGCTTTTGCGATGCAAGGAACAACAAAACTTTTGCTCCCTTGAAGCTCACGGTTTTGGACTATTTTTGTGCTCCTCACCAACAATTATGACCCATAGCATCACTATTTGTACAGATCATGGTGTTGTTGTACAAATTAACTATGTGACAATGGAAATTTCCCTTTTATCATTTGTAATTAGATTACCAAGATATATAAATGATAGAAGGTTTTTATGATTAGTTCTGAATTGAGATGATATGAGACAATATCAATCCACGAAGGTTTAATCATTAAATATCCCTAGTCAGAGTATTATCGAGATTGGACATCGATAATACGTAAAAGACTAGTATTACACTTGTGCGCGTTGTGGGAGCATAACGACATATTCTCATATATTTGGGTATAAGATACTCATGCAAGTGTAATAGGAGGTTGTGTTTACCGATGGTACAGAAACAGATTCACTGGATAGACCCCTTGGAATTCCATTGGTAGTATGACTATGTGTCTATGGAAGTCCGAATCAAGGTAGGTGTATTTGGTCTTAACCTGAGACTTGCACCGCTAATACTTGCGACAATCAATATACTTTGGTTTTGGTCGTCCAGGGCTTTAACAGGTTCTGTGTACGCCTCTTCTGGGTATATTGAGAATCGTAGTGTATTGGGTGTGATGTCAAGATGGAAGTATCACTCCAGTCATAATGTAGATGATGATCACGTAGGATACGGAACTGGTGCTCTTTTATGCTGCAGTTATCGGGATAATATGACTAGGTCATGATTATCCGATTATAGAGACTAGTTACCAGAGATCCGATATGTGCTTCGTAAGGGACAAACACAATTCCAGCCCCATGCCTAGCACGTGACATCTGATACTGGATCGTAATACGTAATACTACGTATACTACGCCTGATATAGATCATATATTCCTTTAAGAATATTTCTGGAGAATTGGGTAGGCACGGTGCTTTGCTAGAAGCCAACCATGTCTTGTAAATCGATAAAAACGTAGTACTAGGTACGTACGTGTTCGGATAGTCCGACGATCGGATTTACTGCCAACATATCCGGGGATCTCATGGGTCGCTTCCCGAAGATTCACCGATGACGTATGACTTGCACTTTATTAATCTGGGATTAATTATAAGAGAGAGAAAAATAATCTGGGATTAATTACAGAGATATTTTATCTGGGATAAAATATTATTAAAGAGAGAGAACGATTAATTTGGAATTAATCGATAAAATAATATATTCGATATATTATACGAAATTGGATTTCGACGCGAAATTAAAATTAGATTTTAATTCGGGCGAATGAGTTAATTTAGAATTAATTCGTTAGCGACGTGAATAGTAATTTTGCTAGGCATAATTATTTGATTAAATTTGATTTAATTACGTCGCAACGGAAAATTCATTAATTTGGAATTAACGAACCCGAGCCCGGAATGTGTTTGCGGGCCCACCCGGATTTTGAATTAAAGTGGGGCCCACAAGTCACATCGCAAGTACTTTAGTGATGGAAGTCATGTCATTTTTTCTTTGTGATTGACATTCAGTCAGTATTTATGATGGGAGTATATGGAGGCATTGAATGCTAATTTTCCCTCCAAACTTGTCTTTCTTGTTGGAAAAGCATATACCAAAGTTTGTTTTGACTTTTGGATAAGTTGTATTTGGTTTTTGAAACAAAACACAAAAACTCTAAAAACTCTCTCCTTGGCCTAATCCTTCACAAGGCAAAAGGGAAATGTTTGTTGCAAAAATTTCCAAAGCTAGCACTTGAAGAATCATATCAAAGTGTTAGGGAAACCAACCTTTGAGCTTGGAATCTCAAATCAAAGCTTGGAGCTTGGATTCAACACTTCAAATATGAGATCTTGGAGGACTTCTCAAAGGCAAAAGTTTTTATTCTACACACATCCTACAATCCGATCTTTGTAAGTATGTTTCTGCCATTCTTACTTCTTGTATTCACATTATTTCATGCTTTATATGATCTTGGGAATGCCTTAGAAACCCAACAATGGTATCAAATAAACAATATGATTAGGGTTTATATACTAAAATTTGGGTATTTTTGATTTGAGCATGTTTTAATCAAATTGTTTGTTTGAGTATGCTTGTATGTTGATAACTTAGAGTTATGCATGATCAATTTTATGAAAAATTAATTGGATTAATTTTTCCCAATAAACTTGGCTTGGCCGAATGTAGTATGATACCCTAGGTCATGGTGATTTTGTTTTTTGAATCATTGGATATATTGATTTATGGTTTAATTGGATTGAAATCGGAATCGGATATAAAATCCCTACAAATATCGTGAGCCTTAAAGCATGAAAATGACTTGATTTTGTTTCGATAATGTTGGTATGAATAAGCATGATTAATTGATAAGATTAGTATTTTGGAAATGTTAATTTAAATAGTTAATCATGGCTAAACACTTTAATTAATTAAATTGTGAATTTTGGAAAATTAGAATTTAATTAATTGGGCTTAATTTGGAATTGGGCTTAAAATGTTGTGTTTGGGCCTAATGGGCTTGGTTGGGCCAAGTTGGTTTAGGACAATTGGATTGGATCCAAATTGGGCCTAAACCATTCCATTAAGTCCAAATATAACAAATGTGCCTTTAAATATTTAATTGGGCCTAATGGTCCAAAATTGATTTCTTGGCAAATATGGTGATTCCTTTAATTGGGTCTTGGTATTTGGGTTTGACTCATATTGACCAAAGCCCATGCCTTAAGAAATTAATTAAAAGCCAATTGGACTTTAATTAAATAAACATTGGATGTTAATTGGGCTTTGAGACCCATTAAGATTAGATTTAGAATCTAAGTCGTAAATGCGCATTAAAAAGTGTAATTATTTAATTTGGAATTAAATATAGAATTAGTATTGAATACAAATTAAATTAGATTTAAATTGTAGTTCGATATAATTCAAGAATTCGTACTTTGAGTACTTATTCTTAAACGAGTTGGACTCTCGCAAATCAAATCGTTGTTTGAACATTGGATGATCACTTTATTCAAAGATTAATTAATTGGATTAGATTGATTGAATAACATGTTTTATGTGAATACATGGATGTGTTGTATGAATAATGTATATCAGATGGATATTAGAAGGGAAAATGTAATTTTGGAAATTGTTGTAAATTTAGAATTTATTAAATTGGACCTGCGTGTCCAGCCTTATCTCTCTATTCTTTTTAATTCTCTTCTCACCTTATTCCCCTCAATGTTAATGAGGTTTCTTTAATTATATTATGTAATTGGGTAGAAGTTAGAATAGTGCTAGCCGGGGAGAGGAAATGGAGTGATTTGTTCTAGGAACAATATGTAAGATATCCATCCGCATATCATTATTAATTTATTTATCGCGCCTTATTATGCTTTTATAATGCATGCTTAAGGGTGAATGATGAGACCTAATCAAAGATAATAAATTGGTTGCCAATTTATGCGAAAAACCCTCAACAAATATTAAGCGTTTTCCTTCCATTGAGTGATTCTTTCTCAAGATCCAAGATTGGCACTGGTTTGTTGGCCAAAGTCAAGACCTTTGTCCATCGCGGATGTGTTTGAATCATGAAGGCTTTGTTCCATATCGTATGTCTTGTCCAAATTGTGATTTGTTGGCAAAAGTCAAGATCACTTCTTGTCCATCGACATCGATTACGAAGCTTTCCAAAGTCAATGGGTCCCGCTTAACTGGAATCATTAAGCTTGTTGTGCCAAAGCCAAGGCTTAGTTGATTCAGAGGAAAAAGGTTAGGAAAATATATTGGATATATTGGCATATATATTGTATATATGTTTCAGACTTGGAGGTCCACCTACCGGATCTAGGAATTGGATGAGATCCAATTGATCTTAGAGATCTACCTAGTTAAATATCATACAGCTTGTTGGCCAAAGTCAAGGTTGTGTGTTATTTAACGGGATCCTAGCCCACTAGGAAACTAGGTTTCCCGAGTACTCAACAGAGGGTTAGAGGCTCGCCGAAAAATAGTGGGAGGCCAGTATTGAATTTGCAATTTCGTTCAAATACTTGGGTTTACGCGCTTTTAAAATATTTCGTCAATTACATTTATTAGTTGGACTAATATTTTATTATTTTTCTTGTAACAGATAGACTGTACCCATACATCGTTAATTGAATAGTTTGACTATTGCAATTAAGATGACAGGAAAGTTAAGCATTAGAGATATTATCATGGGTGACAATGTCTTTAATGGCATAAAATTTCAAGATTGGGACATGAATCTCATGATTGTCCTGGGATCCGAGAAGTCGCTCTACACTATAGAGAGACCTCTTGGGCCTAAGCCTAGATCTGATCAGATAGTTGAGCTAGAGCTTTGGAAGACTTATAGCGATGACAACTTCACTACTCAATCTATAATATTTGCTGCTATGACTCAACAATTCCGTCGTCAAAACAAGGGATTGGATCTCTATCAGATGATGGCGAAGTTGCATGATTTTCACCGATCTAATCTTAGATCGCAAAGATATGAGTTGCAAAAGAAGCTCTTTCGCGTTCGCATGTCAGAGGGTACGTCTGTTGAGCACCATGTGTCACAGATGATTGCTGACATTGAGCAGCTGGGACAAATGGGCATTGTCTTTGAGGCTGAGACTTCTATAGATTTGATGTTGCAGTCTCTGCCAAACACTTGGAGTGGGTTCATCCTGAACTACAATATGATGAACCAAGAACAAACTCTTGGAGAGTTGATGTCCACACTGTGCGAAGTAGAAAAAGAGCTCCTAAAGGGCAAGAAGCGCGAGGCGCACTTCGCTTCAACATATCAGACTCTGAGGGCTTGGCCCAAGGCGACTGGAGGTGTAAAGAAGAAGAAGAAGAAAAAGAAAGGCAATGCCAAATCATCAAAACCTTCTGGGAAGGGTAAGGAAAAATCCCAAGATGTATGTCTGCAGTGCGGGAAGCGGGGTCACTGGAAGTGTGACTGCCGCGAGTACAAGGCACACATGAAGGAAATCAAAGCGGGCAAGGCACCGGCTTCAGGTATGTTTGTTATAGAAATAAACGTGTCTACTACTAGTTTTAAAAATTGGATTTTTGATTCTGGTTGTGGTACTCATATATGTACTGATGTGCATGATCTGTAGATTAGCAGGAGACTGGCCTCAGGAGAGATTGACCTCCGCGTTGTAAATGGGACTCGAGTCGCCGTTTTGGCCGTTGGGACTTATATTTTGGAACTGCCCTCGGGGCATGTACTTAAACTTTCAGACTGTTTTTATGTACCTAGTTTGACTAGGAATATTATTTCTGTATCTATGTTAGCCCAATGTGGGTATACTTTATGTATAAAAATGATATGGAAATTTGCACTGCTGATGTAAATAATGGTCTTTATATTTTGAATATAAATCAATCTCAAACATATAATGTAACAAACAAAAGGCTTAAAGTAAGTAACAAAGATGAAACTTACATGTGGCATTGTCGTCTGGGACACATCAATAAGACTCGCATATCCATACTTTCGAAGAGTGGGTACTTGGACGTATTTGATCCAAATTCATATGACGTCTGCGAATCATGTTTATTAAGCAAAATGCCTAAATCACCTTTTAGCGGAAAAAGTGCACGTGCCACCGGACTGTTAGCCCTCGTTCATAGTGACGTATGTGGGCCCATGTCTAGCCAGGCTAGAGGTGGATATGAATACTTCGTAACCTTTACGGATGATGCATCGCGTTATGGTTATGTGTATCTTATGAGACACAAGTCGGAAACCTTTGAGAAATTCAAAGAGTTTCGACACGAAGTAGAAAAACAAACCGGTAAAAGTATTAAGACATTACGGTCTGACCGTGGTGGTGAATACTTAAGCAATGAGTTTCTTGATTACTTGAAAGAATATGGTATTCTTTCACAGTGGACTCCTCCCGGAACACCGTAATTAAACGGTGTGTCCAAACGAAGAAACCGAACTTTGTTAGACATAGTAAGGTCTATGATGAGTCGCACAAAGCTACCTATTTCCTTCTGGGGATATGCATTGAACAATGCAATACTTATTTTGAATAAGGTTCCGTCAAAGTCTATTCAACAGACTCCGTATGAAATATGGAAAGGAAAGAAATCAGGTTTCTCATTCCTGAAGATTTGGGGTTGCTGGGCATACGTCAAACGTTTGGAAGGCACCAAACTTGAACCCAAATCGGATAAATGCCTATTTGTAGGATATCCTAGGGAAACCAAAGGATATTACTTCTATCACCCATAAGAGAACAAAGTATTTGTTGCTCTACATGCGGTTTTCCTTGAGAAGGAATTCCTAAATGCAGTGATAAGTGGGAGGAAAGTAGAACTCGATGAAAATCAGAGTGATACTGTTCCTGGCACAGAATCCTTAACGTGACATCAACAGTTGATCATGGATGAAATTGTACCACAATCTTCTAATACACAAGAACCGCATAGGTCGGAGAGAGTCAGAAAACAACCTGAGAGGTATGGGTTTCTGATCTCACCTTATGTGGATATTAATCTTATTGAGGAAGACGAACCGGCTACGTATGAGGAAGCGATACAAGGTATCAACTCCGGTTTATGGCAAGATGCCATGAATTCCGAAATGGATTCCATGTGCACCAACCAAGTTTGGACACTGGTTGATGCACCAGAAGGCGTAAAGCCTATTGGTTGCAAATGAGTCTTCAAGAAGAAGACCGACATGGATGGCAACGTACAAACGTACAAAGCTAGGCTTATAGTGAAAGGGTATCGTCAACGACATGGTGTCGATTATGATGAAAATTTTTCACCCGTTGCCATGATTAAATCCATTCGGATAATGCTTGCTATTGCTGGATATTTCGATTACGAGATATGGCAGATGGACGTCAAAACCGCTTTCCTTAACGGAAACCTTTTGGAGGATGTTTATATGCAACAGCCTGAGGGTTTTGTCGTACCAAGACTTGCAAACAAGGTTTGTAAGTTAAATCGATCCATTTATGAATTGAAGCAAACATCGCGTTCTTGGAACCAACGTTTTGATGAGATCATAAAAGAATATGATTTCGTTCAAAACGAGGATGATCCTTGTGTATATAAGAAGGTTAGTGGGAGCGCACTAACATTCATTGTCCTTTACATTGATGATGTATTGCTTATTGGCAATGACATTCCTATGTTAACATCGGTGAAAGCTTGACTTTCATTTAAATTCTCCATGAAGGATCTGGGAGAAGCAGCCTTTATTCTAGGAATAAAGATCTATCGGGATAAATCTAGAAAGCTACTTGGACTCTCCCAGAGCACGTACATTGACAAAGTGTTGAAGAGATTCAACATGGATCAGTCCAAGAGGGGATTGTTGCCAGTGTCACATGTCGTCACTCTATCTAAGGACATGTGTCCTAAAACTCAAGATAAAGAGACAACATGAGTCAGATCATGTTCGCCTCGGTAGTCGGATCGATCATGTATGCCATAATATGTACGCGACCTGATGTCTCATATGCTTTGAGCATGTGTAGTCGCTATCAGGCCGATCCAGGTGATGGTCACTGGATGGCGGTTAAGAATATCCTAAAGTATCATAGAACAACTAAGGATGCTTTCTTAATCTATGGAGATGGAGAACTTGAGGTAACTGGGTATACCGATGCAAGTTTCCAAACTGATAAAGACGACTGTAAGTCACAATCTGGGTACATATTTTGTTTGAACAACGGAGTAGTAAGCTGGAAATCTTCCAAGCAAGAGACTGCTGCCGATTCAACAACAGAAGCGGAGTACATTGCTGCAGCTGAAGCAGCAAAAGAGGCAGTTTGGATCCGTAAATTCCTAATTGGATTAGGAGTAGTTCTGTTAGCAGCTGAGCTTGTTCCATTGTATTGTGACAATAACGGGGCTATAGCACAGGCTAAGGAACCGCAGTCTCATCAACGATCCAAGCATGTTCTTCAACGTTTCCATCTAATTCGTGAGATCATACATCGTGGCGATGTGAAGATCGAGAAGGTCGCATCAGATGACAACATTGCAGATCCGCTAACGAAAGCTATTCCTCAGCAAAAGTTTGAGCGACATGTACATAGTTCAGGTGTTAGATGCTTGAGTGACTAGCTATAGGCCAAGTGGGGAGATTGTTGGACAATTATGACCCATAGCGTCACTATTTGTAAAAGACATTGTGGTTTTTTGTACAAATTAACTATGTGACAATGGAAATTGTATTTTATCATCATTTTATAATTTGATTACTTAATATATAAATGATAAAAGTCCTTATGATTAGTTCCGGATTATAAGATATGAGACAATATCAATCCATAAAGGTTTAATCATTAATATCCCTAGTCGTAGTATTATCGAGACTGGACATCGATAATGCGGAATAGACTAGTATTGCACTTGTGCGTGTTATGGAAGCGTAACAACATAGTTCTCATATATTTAAGTATTGGATACTTATGCAAGTGTGATAGGAGGTTGTGTTTACCGATGGTACGGAAACAGCTTCGCTCTGGATAGACCCCTCGGAATCCCATTGGTAGTATGACTATGTGTCTATGGGAATCCGCATCAGGGTAGGTGTATTTTGTCTTAACCTGAGACTTGCATCGCTAGTACTTGCAACAATCAATACGCTTTGGTTTTGGTCGTCCAGGACTTTAACAGGTTCTGTGTACGCCTCTTCTGGGTTTATTGAGAATCGTAGTGTATTGGGTGTGATGTCAAGATGGAAGTATCACTTCAGTCATATGGAGATGATGATCATGCAGGGATACAGAACTGGTACTCTAATTGGTTGCAACCATTGGGACAATATGACAAGGTCATGATTATCCGATTAAAGAGACTAGTTGTTTGTGATCTGATGTATGCTTCGTACGGGGCAGACACTATTCCAGCCTCAGGCCTTGCATGTGACATCTGATACTAGATCCCAATACACAATACTACGTATACTACGCCTGACATAGATTATATATTCCTTTAAGAATATTTCTGGAGAATTGGGTAGGCACGGTGCTTTGCTAGAAGCCAACCATGTATCGTAAATCGGTAAGAATGTAGTACAAGGTACTCACGTGTTCGGATAGTCCGACGACCGGATTTACTGCCAACATATCCAGGGATCTCATGGGTCGCTTCCCGAAGATTCACCGATGACGTATGATTCGAACATAATTAATCTAAGATTAATTACGGCAAGAATTTATCTGGGATAAAATTCTATAAGAAGAGAGAGAAACGATTAATTTGGAATTAATCGATAAAATAATATATTCGATATATTAAACGAAATTAGATTTCGACGCGGAATTAAAATTAGATTTTAATTCGGGCGAACGAATTAATTTAGAATTAATTCGCGAGCGACGTGAAAAGTAATTTTGCTAGGCATAATTATTTAATTAAATTTGATTTAATTACGTCGCAACGGAAAATTCATTAATTCGGAATTAACGAACCCGAGCCCGGAATGTGTTTGCGGGCCCACTCGGATTTTGAATTAAAGTGGGGCCCACAAGTCACATCGCAAGTCACTTTAGTGATGGAAGTCATGTCACTTTTTTATGATTGACATCCAATCACTATTCATGATGGGAGTAGATGGAGGCATTGAATGCGAATTTTCCCTCCAAACTTGTTTTGCATTTTGGAAAAGCATATACCAAAGTTTTTTTTTGACTTTTGGATAAGTTGTATTTGGTTTTTGAAACAAAACACAAAAACTCTCTCCTTGGCCGAATCCTTCACAAGTCAAAAGGGAAATTTTTGTTGCAAAAATTTCCAAAGCTAGCTCTTGAAGAATCATATCAAGGTGTTAGGGAAACCAAGCTTTGAGCTTGGAATCTCAAATCAAAGCTTGGAGCTTGGATTCAACACTTCAAATAGGAGATCTTGGAGGACTTCTCAAAGGCAAAAGTTTTTGTTCTACACACATCCTACAATCTGATCTTTGTAAGAATGATTCCGCCGTTCTTACTTCTTGTATTCACATTATTTCATGCTTTATATGATCTTGGGAATGCGTTAGAAACCCAACAAAATGTCCACTCACTGATTTGGATTTTGGCTGGTATTAGATCCCTCGTCATAGGAAAGTATTATTCCTGCGGATAATCTATGTTCGAGAACTTGGTTAGTATATATATATAAAGTGAAAAAGATCTAACGATACGTCACTAGATTTTATGTACAAGGCTTCCCACATTCATATCTTGATGTAAGATATATATATATATGAACTGATACGAGACCCCAAGAGTGGTCTCTAACGCGTTAGAATAGAATTGGGGGTTTAAAAATGTTTGGGCAATGTTTTAATGCTCGCGTCGCGACGCACGCGAACCAGAAATGTTACTCAGAGTTTTCTTCTGCGTGTCACGAGGCATGGGCCGCGTCGCAACGCGACCTGGAAAACCAGGTTACTGGTTTTCTTCTCCAATCTCATCCCACTCTCAAATCTTCCATCTTTACTCCATTCTAACACCTCCAAGCTACAAAGCAAAATCTCATACATCATTCAACACTCCATTAAACAACTTTAATCTTCCATTAATCAAGAATCAATTTTAATCTATACATATAATTCATAGCATATTTAAACCCAAAACTTAATAACCTTGGATTCACATATCAAGTCACACAATAATCATTACCAAACCTATATTCTCATCACTTGAAACCTAAGACATGTTACTAACATTACCACATCACTAGAATCACCAAAAATCAAAAGCAAAATTTGGTCAAATTTCTTACCTCTCTTTCTCTTGATTTCTCACCCTCCATGGTTGCTTCCATCTTCCTTCTTCTTTTCTTTCTTTTCCCTTCTCATTTTCTCCTCTCTTCTTCTTCTTCTTCTTCTTCTTCTTTCCCTCTATTCTTCTCTCAGTTTCCTTCCTCTCTTCTTTCTTTTCTATTTTTCTTCTAATTTCTTTTTGGTATTGATGAATAGTAGTCCCTTTATATAGTTGGACTTAATTGATACAAAGACAATGTAGAAGTGTCTAGAGAAATGAAGAAATTTGGAGATTTATCATTTGGGTCCGAATTTACTATTCACCCAGATTTTGACTTGCATTTTGGACTCGGTATAATCTGAATTTGGGAAAATGTTTAACACAGAGCTTGTAGGTCTCAATCTCAGGCTTTCCGATGATATATAATTCATAAAAATCAGAGATCGTTCAAAAAGGTTACGCCTAAAATACTATGGGAGGTCCAAAAGGAATACGGAACAGTCTCTTCCCGGGACTTCAAGAAATTTACCGATCGTTCCCAAAGTCTTCTCATGATTGTATTTGAATCTTATTGTAATTTATTTCACATGCCTTCATTCCGTACGTAATAATATCACCATAGGTAGTTAAAAATTACCGGTCTTACAAATATTCATTAAATGAATACTGATATGTAATGTGATTTCGTATCAGACCATCCTTTACCATACATAATAAGCATCTAATGCTTATGTGATAAAATATCATAAAACACTGTTCTAAGTTATTTAGTTAACCGAATATATTTCTTAATGTTTATCTATACATCAATGACACCACTAGTCATTTTAAAATATATAATAATTGTTTATAAAGAACAAGTAACTATCCAATAGTCACAAGTTCTGATATCAAATATCAAAACAATCATTAAATAATATTTTAAATGACTAGACAGGAGATCCGATATCCAATACCTATAATTGTCGTATTGTGAAAAATCGATATTTCCTATATACAACTATACGCGTCTCTTTTCTTTAGCTTTATAATTTACCTTCAACTATTCACAAAAATTACAAATAATTGATCAGCAAATTGTGTCAGACACATTATCTCTAAAGGTCAATACAGCCAAGAAACGTCATTATCAGATAAATAAATACCTAATATGGTTTTCTTAATTCCAGTCAAGAATCTCGAGACATGAACTAATTCAAGTCAATTCTGACTGCATAAGAAACTATTCTCTCTAGACTATTATATCCTAAACCAGATATCTATTTAGATTACCTATCATTACTTAGAAACTAAGTCATTGACCATCTTGATTTTCAAGAAAATCGAAACAACAGTTCCTGATGGTCTTAACTAATCTAACAATATTCAAGCCACTCTAAATCTAGAACCTATTCTAGAAATCTGCAACCATAAGGAAAGTCAGAAAACATATACAAATAATATGCACGCAGTGGATTAGAAGTTTTAATTCTATCAACAATATAGAATAAAATGAAACATAAGCAGGAATTTTCATAATTACACACTCTGCCTTAGTTATGGAATTTTTAACCAAGTAGTGTCTCCCACTATTTACGTAATACTGTAATCCCCAACGGAAAATGGGGGAATTCAATGATTCAATTGATTCTATAGTGAGAGGTAGACCCCATGAATATATTTCGACTCACAGCTTTGGCATATTCTCTCCTACGTATATTCATTAGGTAGACAACTCATTGTCAATCACTCACTAGTGACTCCTAGGTTCTGGTCCTGGTCGTTTCTCGTTGTGACAAGCTTTGGTACGTTCACAAGGAGGCGTACCAAGGTTAAACTTGTCAATGATAATTCAAGATACTTGTGTAGTCCTAACAGCTTTGGCACGTTCAGGATTTTCGCTTTCGCTTGAATTTATCTAGTATCACATATACATCCGGTATGGATAAACTTCTATCAACTACACCCTCACTGCTTTGGCACTTTTCTCGGATATGCAGCACAGAGAACAGATATCCAAAAAACGGTATTGAGAAAACGGACAAGAATATGCATCCAATACATATTACTTTAAAAACTTATTAAAAAGGGGATTTTCCGCAAAGATGTTACGTATTTAATTTAATCAAATTAATAAATACAAGCATGCATAAAGTAAGGACAAAATTAAAAACTGAATTTTAAGGCATATTCATATCATGTGTTTAGGTTCAAACCTTCTCTGATACCATTTTTGTTGGGGTGTTTGGCAAAATACCGGGTTATGCAGCGGAATGCGGGAAAATCAAATTTTCCCATTTCTTTAATTTTTCTTGGGTAATTAAAATAAAATTATTTATTTTAATCACTCAAAATTTAAAAAACAGAAATTTTTAACTCGGAAATCATAATTTCTGTAAATTACCAAAAGACCCCAAAACTTTCTATTTTCATCATTTTAGTCCTAAGTTGTTCAAAACAAACTTAGGTGATTTCCAATCACAACAAAAATGATTTGTACATCAAATATAAATTAAAAAAAGAAATCAGAAAAATTTCCAAATTTTTCATAATTACGGAAATGCCCCTAAACTTTGCATTTTGATTATTTTAGTTATAATTTGTCAAATACATAATTAGGTGATTCCAAATCACTACCAAAATGATTTATACATGTCAAAATACAAATTGAAATTCAAGAAAACAATTTTTCAAAAATTTCTGAGAGGTCCCTCAAGTTTCCAAGAATTACACTTTAGTCCAAATTGGTTCAAAACCATTCAAGATCAAGTCCAATCAACACCAAAATTAATATGCCTCATATATACATCATTAATTAACACATATATGAAAAGCCCCAAATTTGTGAGGGTTATGAACCCTAATTTCTCAAAATTGTTCAATTGACCAATTAACACCAAATTAATAAAATTCAACACTTTAATTCAATCCTTACTACACCAAACAAGTCTCACCACCATGAAACAATTCAAGAATAATTATTGGTCATTTATCAATGGCTAAGTAACTCTAGAATAGAAACTCACCATCAAATGGCAAAAAGAATACAAATAAACTAATTTTATGCATTCTGTATACATATACATGTTTCCATCTTTCAATCAAGTTCCCAACCAAAAAAATATTGGAAATGGTGATCGAGCACCATGCACATTGACCGGCGTAAACACACACGTATAACACAAGCGCACGTATCGTTCAAGTAGTATAAAAATATCAATCCCACGAGGACTTAATTCCTACTGTTGTTATTAATTATTGATATTATTTATTTACAGGTATCTAATTATAGGGAGAAATGAATTGATTGCTTTTAGTTGGTTGAATGTGGTTTTGCAAAATAAAATAAAAACAAACTCAAAAGAAAATACTAAGGAAAATAAAAGAAAAGACTCAAGGATCTAGGGTCGTGACTCAACACAATATTATTATAAAGATGAATTGATTCTCTTATTTATGTGTAATAAATCAGATTGCTAACCTGGAACACGAAAATATGCAAAAGCCTTTGTCGATGGTCAGACGCAAATACCCAGTATAACCCAATTGAACCATATGTCTATGTCAACCAAATTACCTGGATTCATTAAGACCAAGTTCCAATTATGGCTATCCCCGCCCGACATGTATATGTCTATCCTGTAAGGAAATCTATTAAAGGGCTATCTATCCTCAAGAAGATCGTGGGCTATTGAATCTAAGGCTGAAACCTAAAATCCTTATGTCTAGTTTATTTTAAGTTTACCATATCAATCTTATTGGTGATCAGACAACAAGAAGCATTAAGCTTAAGACTAATAAACAAACTAAAGAATTACCCATAAAAGAAAATCAATTATTAAGTGTGTGAATATGTGTTTCATCACTTCCTTAGAATAAAATAAAATGTTGGGGTTAGAGGATCCACATTTAATATTTCTTATCTAGGAATCTCACTTATTATAAAATATAACTCATTTTCTGTTCTGCTTTCTCAGGAATTAATAATGTTAAACATTTAAAACCAGCCATATAGGCGGTAATCCATTTAATCCAATTACACCAGCCATATAGGCGGTAATTATCTGTCACATAAAGACCAGCCATATAGGCTGTAAAGTAATTTATATTTGACCGACCATATAGGCGGTAATAAAGTCTGACATTAATTAATCCGGTTAAATTATAATTTATAAATTATAGTTAAGTGAGAATTACCTAGATAATTATATTAAAGGTATCACCTTTTACCCCAGCGGAAATTTAACTACAAAACATAAAGTAAATAAATAAAAAGCTGTAATAAAAACTAAAAATAAAATACATAATTTTATTTTTACAAAACTAGATGCTTCCTATGAAATCAGGAAAAAATCCCAAGGAAAGCACAAAAGAGAATGTGTGAAGGCCTCAATTTATAGGCAAATTCTGCGTCTGGCGTCGCGACGCCAACTTCCTTCTTGCATCGCGACGCTGGCTCTGTTGACTTGGTCCACGCGGCTTGACTTGTTTACACTATTGACGCGTATTTCGTCGGCCCAATAGGATTTCGACACGTGGCACGCGGTAAGATTCAGTCCAATGGCATCTTGACACGTGGCAGAAGATTATTCACCGATGATTCGGTCCATTCAGAAGGTGACACGTGTCACGCGGAGTGTCGGCACCATAGAATCACGACACATGTCCAGGCACATTTTAGCATGATCGATTCTGATGATGACACGTGTCACGGCGCACGTTAGCATGATCGGCGTACGTTAGCATCCGGCGTATTTTAGCAAATTTCTTCTGACTGGTCCACGTGTCCAGTGCAAGTTAGCAGGCTGCGCACGTTATACGTCGCGACGCAGAAGGCTTGCGCGTCGCGACGCGGCCAAATTATAAAATTACCCTTTTCGTCTTTTTTCACTGTTTTGGCCCCAAATTGCTTCCAATGCTTTCCAAACTTTATTTATCTGCAAAATAACAATAAAACACATCAAAACGTTCACAAAACCCGAGAAACTATACAAAATATTAGGTTAAATGAGTGAGAAATAGTGATATAATTACCACTCATCACACCCCCAAACCTAACATTTTGCTAGTCCTCGAGCAAAACATAAAATAACACAAAAATAAAATTAACTAAGCCACTTTCGTAGGGATCACGGTTGCATTTAGCTTATGCAACAAGCCTTTAAACCCCTAGGTGTCCCTAGTGGACGAGTTGTAGTCTCGTGAGGGTTTACAACAATGATACCCACAAACATTTTACAAAAGTAAAAAGGTAGTGAAACAAATGCACACAAAAGCAAAAAGATAAGATAAGAAATATATAAATATCTTCCTCAGAGAATGTTCAGCATCAAAGTTAGAGGAACCTTCAAAATACATATTCCAACTAAAATCCTTTCTTTTGAACAACATATCTAAATCAGACTCAAAGTGTATGTGTGAGTAGTCCAGTAAACAGCTTCGACTCTAAGTTGTCAACTTAGTGATTTCGTCTCAATTCTCAGTAGTTAATGGGTCAAACCAATCTGAGTATCTAAAGTTGTTCTGTTTACTATAATCAACACAGGTGAGGTATGTGATTTTTCTGATTTTTCTAATTTTTCTTTGATTTTTCTCTATTTTTTTATTTATATACAATATCTTTCATCTATGTAACGAGCTTTGGGTCAGTGACTCCCAAACCAGTTGGCTTTAGGGCACCAGGTGTTAAGACACCCCTACGGACTTAATTACTCAGACTTTAAATATATATATATATATATATATATATTGCAACATCTTTGATCCATGTAGCGAGCTTTGGGCCAGTGACTCCCAAACCAGTTGGTTTGGGCACTAGCTGTTAAAACACCCTTACAGACTTAATAACTCGGATCTTAGACATTTTTTTTTATACATACCTCACATCACAAATAATTGTAGACAGAAACAGAAACTCAGTCAAACGGTCATTCATCAACCACCGATTATTTTAACTAGTCACTTTGTCAATTCCTTATTATATAACTGCTTACAAAACTATTTTCTTAAGTGTTCACAAGTCTGACCTAGATATGAAATTCAAATTAGGGATAAAAGTGTAATTAGCATTTATCTTTTCCTAAAACTTTTTAGCTAAACAAACAATCAAATCATCAGACTTTTTTTTTTGGATTTTCGATTTTAAAAACACACAACCATGTAAAATACGAAAAAATAAAATTACTGAAATCAAACACACGAAAAATTTTAACGGAATTTTTGAAAAAATTTAAAAATAGACCCATACCCCCAAACCTAAACTTAGCATTTTCCCCAATGCGTTACAAAATATAAATAGAAAGAATGGAATAATAGTACCTGAGTTCAATCGTCGGCCTCCTCGTCATCGCTGTCCTCTGGTGGATCTGGAAACTGTGGAACAGTGATATGCAAGTCTCGCGCCATTTTTTGAAATGCCTGACCAATTGCAATATTATAATCAGTAAAATAGTCTACACGCTCCTCCAATCAATCCATTCGTTCTGAATAAGAGTGAGGCCGTGATGATCTTCGTTGTGGCTGAGGTGGTTGTTGTTGCTGTGTGGAAGAAGATGCTCCAGCTTGAGCTTGTCTCTCTGTTCGGAGTTGCTAGATTATGCAGACTGTTAAAGCTGTCATGGGCTGCATTGTTTCTTCTCTGGGATCAATAGGCACCATGGCCAATGTACAAAGTGATGTGATCAAATGACAGTAATAAAGGCCAGCCTGTGATGAATTTGCAGCCCAGGCAATATTTGTCGAAATCAGTACCCCCACATCTACAGAAAGCCCCTCCATTAAACAGTAAAGCAGAGTCATCTTGTCCCTTGTAACAAATGTGATATGGGTCCCAGGCAGTAATGATCGAGAAAGGAAATGGAACCACACTATTGCTTCAGGTTTAAGAGACTTGGAACTCATCTTCAAATATTCCCCGCTACTACTCATTTCCCATGTAGCATTGGGAATACATAATGTCTATGTCAATTGAGTGATGTCGATTTCATTCCTTAATGCAGAATAGTCATCAGCTTCCATTTCCGAGATCCTATAAAACCTATTGATTTTTGTAGCATCAAATGTTATCTGTTGACCTCGAACCATCACAACATATGCATAATGCTCAGGAACATTTGTATAAAACTCACGTACGATAAAAATACATGCAGGGTGGGATTGCTGGCAAATTCTCTGCCAGTGCCAGATAGTAATAATCCTGTCAATTTCGGGGAATAGTCTGGGGCTTATTTCGAAACCCTTTTCCATAATTACAGTTTTACTCCTCATTCCCTTATCGTATCTCTGCTCAGCGGCTGCTGAAACAAATCTTGTTCTATCAAAATTGGGTTCGACAGATGTGGAAGTTCTGGATCTCTTTGGTGGCATTTTTCACATAATTTTCGGCAGAGTCTCCCCTAAAATCTCAGAGTTTCCCACTATATACTATCAACGCCCAACTTCGCCAAACTTCGCCCCCAAAACTACGAATCAATCAATTCAACACTTCCAAAATTCCACAATTTCAATACTGCAGGTTTCAAAATTTCTCAGATTTTACCGTTAACACTTTTGAAGACCCGGATCTGACTGTGACGGTTTCGGCTCAGCTCTTTGGTGGCTCGGTAAAGGCTCGGTGGTTCACGGTTGCTCGGTTCAGCTGTGGCAGTGGCGGTTCCGGTTGCTGATTTCTGACTCAGCAGTGGCTGATTTTGGTGAAGGCTCAGGATGACTCGGTCACGGTAGTGGCTCGGCAGCGGGTGAATCGGCGGTAGTGGCTTAGTCAATCTCGGTTTCTGGGCAGATCTCGGCTGTGGGTGATGTTGGCTCTCGATTTTTGGTTAGGTCTCGGCGATATTGGTGCGGCTGGTGCAGCAAGGCTCGGTCACGGTAGTGGCTCGGTAAGGGTGACTCACGGTTCGGCAAAGGCTTGGTGTTTGACTCGGCGAAGGTTGCGGCTGGTGGATCTCGGTCAAAGGCTCGGCGGCTGGTGGGTCTCGGCTCTGTTGGTTCTCTGTGGTGAAGCTCACGGTAAAGGGTCGAGATGGTTTCGGTCTCGACGGTGGTGGATAAGACTCGGCGAAGGCTCGGCTTTGTTCGGTTTTGGCTGGATCTCAGTGAGGGTGGCTGAATCTCGGTGATGGTGGTTGGCTTTGGTTGAGAGAAAATGGTGAGGTTTGAGTGAGAGAAGTGAAACTTGTCTCGGCGGCTGCTGGTTTATGTCATGAAATCGATCCAGCGTCACGACGCTGAAATTGGCCTTGAGTCGCGAAGCTAGGTAATTTTAGGTTTTTTTTTTTTGGCAAAACCAAGTCTTTCGACAGATAAATCCACTGGGACGAGTCTCAAGAGCTGACTCCTTACTCGGCCATCTCTTCTGGATTGACTTTACATCTTCGTGATTTTTTCAAATTTTTATTTTGTGAAAATCCCACTTGCACTGGCTTGCTTTGTCCTGAAAAATTCCGTTTTTATTTTTCCTGCAAAACTAACACACAAAATTAAAAAGTTCACACAAAATATGAAAACAAATTACAACAAATTGCATGGGTTGCCTCCCTGCTAGCGTTAAATTTTTCGTCTTCAGCCAGACGTGACTGAAATCCATCTGTCAAGGCGATTTCAGTGTCATTTTGGATGTCCGATTAAAGACAATCAATGAGCGTTGCTTTTGAAGGGTCTCTTCTAACAGTAAAGGGGCAAAAGGACTTTTGTCTTATTTCGTGCTCGTGCCACCTTTTTAACCTTTGTTGCTGCAGTGGTTCCTGAAAAGAAAGAAAGAATATCAGGAGGTCTCGTATGGTGCTTGACCTTGAATGGAAGTTCCATTATATCAAGCTTTTGGGTGATTTCTCTAAATTGTACTCCCCAAAACAGTGATGTTTCGCCTGAATTCACTGGATCTTCAATAAGGTTAGTCATTTGCTCCTCCATTTGCTCTGCTTCTTGCTCCACCTTTTCTTCACAGATGTATTTTAAAATTTCCGTATTCAACTCTTCATCCGTCATCTGTGAAATGCATGCTTCAAAATTGTCAACCTGAGGACGTAAAGATGTTTCTTACATTAGGTCTTCATCCTCTGATACGGCTGGAATGGATGGTTCAGGAAGATCTTCATCAAACATCATGGTAAAGCATGCTCCAAGATCTTCATTTTGAGGATTGAAAGTTTGATCCTCCGTTGTTGGTGCAGTTGGTACAAATAGATCAGCTTCATCCTCATCAGAGTCAGAATAATAAAAATCAAATCGAGATTTTCCCGGTTCGGGCTCCTGAACTGATACCTCTGGTTGTTGATACTGCTCAACCTCCTCCTCTGTTGAAGTGTCATTGTGAACTGATTGGTACTCGAAGGCTTTATCAGTGTCATCTGAAACTGGTCCTTGAGGTATGTAGTTCTGGTTTTCTGTGAATTGTCTCATTTGATCTGTCATCCTCTGAATAGATGCTGATTGTCTCTGAATACTTTCGAGTTGATTCTGATATGTTTCAAGCATCGTATCCAACTCTTCTCCTCGTTTCTTGAACCAATCTTTGAGCGTGTCAATCATCTGATTTTCTTCTGATGGTTCTGATTGTTGATGAAGATCGTAGGTAGATGGTGGATAAGATGGAAAATATGATGGTTCTTTGTACCTTGAATGATTCTGATAATTCTGCCACTCTGAAAAGTATATGCATTGATCGCTCGAGTGGTTACCATCACAAATTACACATCTCCCCATTTCATTCGGATTAGCAAATGTAGTATTGCTTGATTCTGACATCCAGTGATAGTTGTTGGGTTGGAAAACAAGCCTCAGAAAACCGGACTGTTGCTCCCAGGTGTGGGGTGTATCTTCTTGTAAGGTACGTAATCTCTCAATCTCCCAATAATGTTCCATTTTTCAACCACCTGAAAACAAAAGAAAGAAATAAAAATTACAGATAAAAATAAAGAAAATTAGATACAAGTAATTTGGATAGCTTCAAAATTAATAACTCAAGAAAAATAAGTCCCCGACAACGGCGCCAAAAACTTGACTGGCGTAAACACACAAGTATAACGCAAGCGCACGTATCGTTCAAGTAGTATAAAAATATCAATCCCACGAGGACTTAATTCCTACTATTGTTATTAATTATTGATACTATTTATTTACAGGTATCTAATTATAGGGAGAAGTGAATTGATTGCTTTTAGTTGATTGAATGTGGATTTGCAAAATAAAATAAAAACATACTCAAAAGAAAATACTAAGGAAAATAAAAGAAAAGACTCAAGGATCTAGGGTCGTGACTCCACACAATATTATTATAAAGATGAATTGGTTCTCTTATTTATGTGTAATAAATCAGATTGCTAACCTGGAACACGAAAATATGCAAAAGCCTATGTCGATGGTCAGACGCAAATACCCAGTATAACCCAATTGAATCATATGTCTATGTCAACCAAATTACCTAGATTCATTAAGACCAAGTTCCAATTATGGTTACCCCCGCCCGACATGTATATGTCTATCTTGTAAGGAAATCTATTAAAGGGTTATCTATCCTCAAGGAAGATCGTGGGCTATTGAATCTAAGGCTGAAACCTAAAATGCCTATGTCTAGTTTATTTTAAGTTTACCATATCAATCTTATTGATGATCAGACAACAAGAAGCATTAAGCTTAAGACTCAATAAACAAACTAAAGAATTACCCATAAAAAGAAAATCAATTATTAAGTGTGTGAATATTGTGTTTCATTACTTCTTTAGAATAAAATAAAATGTTGGGGTTAGAGGATCCACATTTAATATTTCTTATCTAGGAATCTCACTTATTATAAAATATAACTCATTTTCTGTTCTGCTTTCTCAGGAATTAATAATGTCAAACATTTAAAACCAGCCATATAGGCGGTAATCCATTTAGTCCAATTACACCAGCCATATAGGCGGTAATTATCTGTCACATAAAGACCAGCCATATAGGCTGTAAAGTAATTTATATTTAGACCGACCATATAGGCGGTAATAAAGTCTGACATTAATTAATCTGGTTAAATTATAATTTATAAATTATAGTTAAGTGAGATTTACCTAGATAATTATATTAAAGGTATCACATTTTACCCCAGCGGAAATTTAACTACAAAACATAAAGTAAATAAATAAAAAGCTGTAATAAAAACTAAAAATAAAAATACATAATTTTATTATTACAAAACTAGATGCTTCCTATGAAAGCAGGGAAAAAATCCCAAGGAAAGCACAAGAGAAATGAATGCTGGAGGCCTCAATTTATAGGCAAATTCTGCGTCTGGCGTCGCGACGCCAACTTCCTTCTTGCTTCGCGACGTTGGCTCTGTTGACTTGGTCCACGCGGCTTGACTTGTTGACTATTGACGCGTATTTCGTCGGCCCAATAGGATTTCGACACGTGACACGCGGTAAGATTCGGTCCAATGGCATCTTGACACGTGGTAAAAGATTATTCACCGATGATTCGGTCCATTCATAAGGTGACATGTGTCACGCGGAGTGTCGGTACCATAGAATCACGACACGTGTCCAGGCATATTTTAGCATGATCGATTCTGATGATGATACGTGTCACGACGTACGTTAGCATCCGGCGATTTTTAGCAAATTTCTTCTGACTGGTCCACGTGTCCGGCGTAAGTTAGCAGGCGGCGCACGTTAGACGTCGCGACGCAGAAGGCTTGCGCGTCGCGACGCGGCCAAATTACAAAATTTCCATTTTCGTGCTTTTTCACTGTTTTGGCCCCAAATTGCTTCCAATGCTTTCCAAACTTTATTTATCTGCAAAATAACAATAAAACACATCAAAACGTTCACAAAACCCGAGAAACTATACAAAATATTAGGTTAAATGAGTGAGAAATAATGATATAATTACCACTCATCACACATCTTGTATGAATATTTGTTATTTATGTAATATAATATTTTCTTTATCATGATTATTTATTCATTTAATATGGTAATTTCTTACTTTTATTTATATATTGTAAATCTAAGTGTTAGATTACTCTAAGAGTTAGAGATTTTGAGTTTCACTCGGAACCTTATATGAAATTAGTAAAGACACGAGAGTTACAACATATGGTGATATAGTTGTAAGAGTTGCAAATGGTGTTGAGAAATATCACGCATTCTCTCGAATATAAATTATTCCTGGTCTAGATCTATTGACATGGGTCGGTCATTATATTGGTAAGACTAGTACATTGTCTATATATGTAATGGACATATGGTTTGTCTCAACAGACTATGAGCTTAGCGGAAGTTCATATGGAGATGCAGATATTCATTAGTGGAATGAATATCGAACAAACTCATAAAATATGACTAATAGATATTTCATAAAACTGTCAATAGTTGTATTTTCGAGTTGAGTAGTTATTATGATCCTTTGACTTGAGACACCACGGTGGTCTTGTGAGTGATCATATGTGCCTGATACCATGCATGTCAAAGACCTTCTATGGTCTGACCTCTAGATGACTGTTAGGTATGGACCGATGCTCACGAAAATCGGTGTGTGTTAATATGAGGATTCGTCAGTCCATATGGTTGGATTATGTTTCCAGAAATTTTTGAGAGTATATTCCGGAAATCTTTTGGCCGAAAGTTCGTTGAAGAAATTATTTCTTTAACATTATAAATAATATTGAAAAAGAGTTTTGCATATATTATTTATTAATGGAATATAATTATGAAAATTTATTTTATATTGAGTAGATAAGGTTTTGACAGTAAATCTATAACCTTACTCAATTGGAGATGGTAATGACAAAGGGATTATACATTAACGTTTTAACCTCGACTTTTATGGTTCGACGTGTCGTGTAGTTTTTATCCATGATTTATAGGTGGGCAGGGCTTCATGAATATGTATACAAGTATATGAGATATATAAATATATATATATATGTAACAACCGAACGTGTGCCTAGAGAGTTCCATTATATTAAGTTTACTCGTTGAGCACTAGGGCGACTTTCGTCAAATGTTGACAAAGTGTTTTGGGTTTTAAGGATTAAATTGTTTGATCCGATAATTCATGAGATGAATTGAATTAATTAATTTTATATCAAGAGTTGATATAAGTTTATTGTATAATAGATGTAAATTTAATTTACATTAAATTAGTAATTAATTAGTAAATTAATTTAATTGTTAAATTAATGTACAAAGTTAATTACTTAGTTTATACAAATACAGGTTTTAATTAATTAAAGTAACTTTAGTTAATGCAATTGAATATATTTTGTTAAAGTAACTAAATCATTTGATTGTGACTAAGTTGACTAAATTTGTGAGATTAATATTTAACTTTGGTTAAGTTAAAGTTTTTAATATGTGGTGTAGGGAAAAGATTCCATTTTATCATGGTTTAAATTAAAAGGCTTGGGTTTGTTTTCTTTAATTTTAATTAATAAAACAAAACAAAAAAAGCAAGTTGTCTTCCCTTTTTTTTAGCAAGCTACTGCCGAAACCAAAATATAGAGAGAAATTGGTTTTTGTTGTTTTTGCTTTTCCCTCTGCCGAAACCAGTAAAAAATGAAATGAATTAAAAACTTCTTTTGCTTCTCTGCTCTCTGCCGACCAAACAAGAGAAAGAGTTGACTTTTGGCTCTAAAAAATCCAAGCCTAATACTCACCAAATATTACCCAATAAGTAATCAAGTCCATAGAATTAATCCCAAAGGGTTGAGGGTTAATTTGTATTCTTGAAGCATGGATTATTCCTAGGGTTTAAGAGTTAAATTTTAGGGAAAACCTTGTTGCCATTCTTGAGTGATTAAACCACATTTTGATCACCAAGATTTGTTCTGGGAGAATCTCAATTTGGTGGAGGAAGAAGGAATTTCAAAGAATCAAGAGCTTGGAGGATTTGAGGATTTTGGATACAAATCTTCAACAATTGGCAAGGGTTGAAATCACTTGTTGGTAAATTTAATTTGTAAATTTATTATTGTTTTGTTGATGAATTTTGTTGAGAAAAATTGTTGAATAATTAGAAGCAAGTATGTGAGGAAAATTAAGCATTAAAGTGTATGGAAAAATTAGTATATAGTTGATATATTAATTTTGTATGCTTGGATTATTTTTTCAAGTGTTGGAAAATAATTTTGATGCTTGGATTAAATTTGTCAAGTGTTGATAAATTTGTTAAAGTGTTAGGAATTTTTATTTGAGCTTATGGAAGTTAATTTGATGTATGAAAAAATTTATATATGATGATATATGTTTTTAATACATTGGAATAATTTAAGTTAAAAAAAAATTATTCTCTCGGGATTTGATCTCGGGCGGGTTCCGCTGCGCTTGGCATTGCCGTTCCTCACTCAACAAGTGGTATCAGAGCGATACATGCCTTTAATTATTCATGTTCCTTACAATTTTTCTTAATTGTATAAAATGCACATGCATACATTTAATAGTAGATTACATGTTTAGGCATTTTTTGTACATGCATACATTAAAATATTTGTATGCATTTGAGCTTGTTGAAATCTCTACACTAGATCTAAGTGTCATTAATTTTGTGTGAAAATATGACATGGTCCAGCTTGTCTATACGGTCTTAGTTAAATCATTATGATTATTCCCAATATTGCTAAAGCGTGGGGGATTGATTGCAATGTTTTGTTCTAATCCGGTTAAGCATTAGATGAGTCAAATTTAAGAGAAAGTATTATCCAATATTGCTAAAGTGTGAGGTTAATATTAGAATCCCACTTTCGACGATAGACAAGTTGATCTAAAAATTAAATTATCCAATATTGCTAAAGCGTGAGGATGAGATTCGATTTAGGATCGTGTGTAAGAGTTGCATGAGATGCAATTGACAATAGTTGTCTACCTTCTCGAATTTACAAAGGTCAATATTGCTAAAGCGTGAGATTTGTGTAAATTTCAAGAAGGGTCTACTTTGCATTGTGAGATTTAAGAGTTAAATTTCTGTATTCTTGTTTTGTATAGATTATAAAGAATATGTAAAACAATGTGAGGGCACTTTATAGAAAAAGTAATTCCATATTCTATTTTGTGTTTTATCATGATATTTAAATATTATTATATGTTTATTTTATTTTTTCATTGTGTAGATCGAATGTATGTTTTGAACCCGCTTTCGCGTATACTTGATACACATAAGCTCCAGGGTGCTGTTAATTATAATGTTTGGCTCATGAATCTCCGAATTCTCTGTCAAGCGAAGCAACTTGAATATGTTCTAAATCGCACAATGCCCGCAAGGGTTTCAGATGATGCATTAGATGAGGAACGTGAGACATTCAAAAGATGGAAAGATGATGATCGAAAAGTCCGGTCATACATCTTGGGATCTATGGTGTCGGAACTACAGAGGAAATATATGCTGATATCTGATTTGGATCCATCTTGATACATATGAAGGACCTATCCAATGATCGACCACAGGTAGAGATGCATAGGGTGGCTTTCGAGCTTTTTCATACTTTCCTCCCTGAGGGAAAACCTGTTAGCCCATATGTGATGAAGCTAATAGATTGTATCGAAGAGCTCGAAAGGATGGATATTCCTATTGATAACTGCCTCGGGAATAGTGTGATTCTCGCATCTCTTCCTAAGTCTTTCAATGACTTTATCGTTAACTTTAACATGCATAAGATGCTTCCCACCTATTCTGAGTAGCACAATATGTTGCTGACGGCTCAAGATGACATGAATAAGAATAGTTCTGCATTCATTGTCACTGGTGCTTCTTCTTCTGGACATTCTCAGGCTTTTCAAAAGTCGGCTGGGAAGAAACAGAAAAAGAAAAAGAAAGTCAAAGGTAAAGGTCCAAAGGTTGCTTCTGCAGGGGTTTCTAAGCCAAATGTGAAGACAGATGTTGCAAAAGGAAAATGTTTCTACTGTGACATGCTTTGACACTGGAAACACAACTGTCTGAAATATTTAGCCTCTTTGAAGAAAGCTCCATCAGGTATTTTCTTTCCTGTTATTGACATTACACTTGCTTTTGATTCTAGTTCGACTTGGGTGTTAGACACTGCTTGTCCTTCTCATATCTGCAATTCGTTACAGGATCTGAGGGAACTAGAAGAATGAAGCTGGGAGAGATCCAGCTGCGGGTAGAGAATGGAAATTCTCTACAAGTAGAAGCAGTAGGAATTTTATTTTTGAAACTCTCTGATAAATGTAATATTAAACTTAATAACTGTTATTTTGTGCCGACTATGATACGACAAATCATATCACTTCTTGTACTTGACAGCGAAGGATTTCATATAAATATAAAGATGGTCTTTTGAATTTATATGATAATATGAATGTTTTTCTTGTTTCATGTCCCATGGTTGATGGTCATTACATTCTTACCAAAAATCGTGATGTCTTTAATATAGAGAAATCTAAAAGGAAAAGATCGGGTGAAATAAATAACACAGAATTTTGGCATATGAGATTAGGTCATATAGGCATAAAACGCCTAACCCAACTAGTTAAGGATGGTGTGATATCAGATCTAACCATAGAACCTTTACCAGTTTGTGAATATTGTATTCAAGGTAAAATGACCAAATCCTCATTTAGTTGTGTTGGACACCGTGCTAATGATTTATTGGAACTTGTGCATTCCGATGTATGTGGTCCTATAAATCATGCTGTCATGGGTGGGTTTCAATACTTTGTAACTTTTATCGATGATTTGTCACGATATGGTTATGTGTTTCTTATGAAACACAAATCGGAAACTTTTGAAAAGTTCAAAGAATACCGATTTGAAGTAGAGAAACAAACCAGAAAACTCTTGAAATGCCTTCGATCAGATCGGGGCGGTGAGTACATGAGCAATGAGTTCGTGAGTTATTTAAAAGAGAATAGGATTCTCGATTAGTATGCTCCTCCAGGCACTCCTCAACACAATGGTGTTTCGGAGATGAGGAATCGAACTTTATTAGACATGGTTCGATCAATGACGAGTTTTACTGATCTACCTATATACTTGTAGGCCCATGCTCTAGACATTTTCGCTCATCTTCTGAACAAATTTCCATCGAAAATCGTTCCGACTACTCTGTATGAGTTATGGACTGGAAGAAAACTGATTCTTAAGTATGTTAAGATTTGGGGTTGTCCTGCCTATGTAAGAGTTGCACAGCGGGATAAACTTGCACCTAGAGGGTACAAGTATCGATTCATTGGATACCCTAAAAATTCCATGGGATATATGTTCTATGATCCCGAGAACCGAAATGTGTTCGTTGCTCGAAATGCAACTTTCTTAGAAACACAGTTTGTGTTAGAAAGTGCAGATCATAGAATGATTGATTTTGATGAAGTCAATCAAAGTAACATTGAATCGACGATAGAACCAGAAGTTCAGGAAGATGAGATACCTTTGACACAACCACCTCGTAGGTCACAAAGGATATTGAGACCCCCTGTCAGGTACAGGACGACATCTGACGATGCCCTCGATGTTTTCTTAATCGAAGAAAAAGATCATTTAACCTACAGAGAGGCGATGTTAGACATCGATGCGGAGAAATGGCTGGAAGCTATGAAATCCGAGATTGCCTCAATGCATGATAATCAAGTCTGGGACTTGGTTCTGCTTCCTGACGGAATTGTTCCTATCAGTTGTAAATGGGTTTACAAGAGGAAGCGGGGGCCCGATTGAAAGGTTGAAACCTTTAAGGCCCGACTAGTAGCAAAAGGATATACTCAGAAATCAGGTATTGATTATGAGGAAAACTTTTCTCCTGTAGCCATGCTTAAGTCAATCTGGATTTTATTAGATATTGCCGTACATTATGATTATGAAATTTGGCAGATGGATGTGAAAACTACTTTTCTGAATGGAAATCTTGAGGAAGACGTTCATATGGAACAACCCGAGGGATTCACATTCACCAAAGATCCTAATTTGGTATGTAAGCTTAAAAAGTCTATTTATAGACTGAAACAAGCTTCCTCTAGTTGGAATCTTCATTTTGACGATGTGATCAGATCGTCTAGTTTCATTAAAAACGAAGAGGAATCATGTGTCTATAAAAGGGTAAGTGGGAGCATGGTAGTCTTCTTAGTGCTTTATGTTGATGATATACTTATTATCGAAAACGATATAGGTATGTTACAATCTGTCAAATTCTATTTAAGTAAGAATCTCTCCATGAAGGATTTGGGAGAGGCCTCTTATGTACTAGGTATAAAGATTTATAGAGATAGAGCGAGGAGGATGATAGGACTCTCTCAGTCCAAGTACATTGATTTGATCTTAGAAAGGTACAACTTTGTTGACTGTAAGACAGTCAATGTGCCTTTTAAACATGGTATTCATCTATCTAAGAAAATGTGTCCTAAGACAGATGATGAAAGGGCTAAAATGGTTAGCCAGCCTTATGCTTCCGCTGTTGGTAGCATAATGTATGCCATGTTATGTACTAGACCTGATATCAGCATGGCTGTAAGTACTATAAGTCGTTATCAGTCTGATTCGGGTCAGGACCATTGGATGGCTGTGAAACATATCCTGAAATACCTTAAGGGTACAAAGGATAAGTTTCTCATTTATGGAGAAAATGACTTACAATTGAGAGGTTACACGGATTCAAATTTTCAATATGATCCAGATGATATAAAGTCTACATCTGGATTTGTGTTTTCTCTCAACGGCGGTCCAATTATAGTTTGTAAAGTACGAATTGAAGAAAATATAGCGGACCCACTGACTAAAGCCTTAACTCCCAAGTTGTTTGAGAAACACGTGGAGTCTATGGGTATTAGATACCATCGTAAATGACACTAGATCAAGTGGGAGTGTTAGAAATGCTGATCGAGCACCATTCATATTTTGTATGAATATTTGTTATTTATGCAATATAATATTTTCTTTATCATGATTATTTTTTTCATTTAATATGGTAATTTCTTACTTTTATTTATATATTGTAAATCTAATTGTTAGATTACTCTAAGAGTTAGAGATTTCGAGTTTCACTCAGAACCTTATATGAAATTAGTAAAGACCCGAGAGTTACAACATATGGTGATATAGTTGCAAGAGTTGGAAATGGCGTTGAGAAATATTATGCATTCTCTCGAATATAAATTATTCCTGGTCTAGATCTATTGACATGGGTCGGTCATTATATTGGTAAGACTAGTACATTGTCTATATATGTAATGGACATATGGTTTGTCTCAACAGACTATGAGCTTAGCGGAAGTTCATATGGAGATGCAGATATTCATTAGTGGAATGAATATCGAACAAACTCATAAAAGATGACTAATAGATATTTCATAAAACTGTCAATAGTTGTATTTTCGAGTTGAGTAGTTATTGTGGTCCTTTGACTTGAGACACCACGGTGGTCTTGTGAGTGATCCTATGTGCCTGATACCATGCATGTCAGAGACCTTCTATGGTCTGACCTCTGGATGACTGTTAGGCATGGACCGATGCTCACGAAGATCGGTGTGTGTTAATATGAGGATTCGTCAGTCCATATGGTTGGATTATGTTTCCAGAAAATTTTCAGAGTATATTCCAGAAATTTTTTGGCCGAAAGTTCGTTGAAGAAATTATTTCTTTAACATTATAAATAATATTGAAAAAGAGTTTTGCATATATTATTTATTAATGGAATATAATTATGAAAATTTATTTTATATTGAGTAGATAAGGTTTTGACAGTAAATCTATTAACTTACTCAATTGGAGATGGTAATGACGAAGGGATTATACATTAACGTTTTAACCTCGACTTGTATGGTTCGACGTGTCGTGTAGTTTTTAGCCATGATTTGTAGGTGGGCAGGGCTTCATGAATATGTATACAAGTATATAAGATATATATGTATATATATATATGTAACAACCGAACGTAAGCCTAGAGAGTTTCATTATATTAAGTTTACTCGTTGAGCACTAGGGCGACTTTCGTCAAATGTCGACAAAGTGTTTTGGGTTTTGAGGATTAAATTGTTTGATCCGATAATTCATGAGATGAATTGAATTAATTAATTTTATATCAAGAGTTGATATAAGTTTATTGTATATTAATTTACATTAAATTAGTAATTAATTAGTAAATTAATTTAATTGTTAAATTAATGTACAAAGTTAATTACTTGGTTTATACAAATACAAGTTTTAATTAATTAAAGTAACTTTAGTTAATGCAATTGAATATATTTTATTAAAGTAACTAAATCATTTGATTGTGACTAAGTTGACTAAATTGGTGAGATTAATATTTAACTTTGGTTAAGTTAAATTTTTTTAATATGTGGTGTAGGGAAAAGATTCCATTTTACCATGGTTTAAATTAAAAGACTTGGGTTTGTTTTCTTTAATTTTAATTAATAAAACAAAACAAAAAAAGCAAGTTGACTTCCCTTTTTTTTAGCAAGCTACTGCCGAAACCAAAATATAGAGAGAAATTGGTTTTTGTTGTTTTTGCTTTTCCCTCTGCCGAAACCAGTAAAAAGGAAATGAATTAAAAACCTTATTTTGCTTCTCTGCTCTCTGCCGACCAAACAAGAGAAAGAGTTGACTTTTGGCACTAAAAAATCCAAGCCTAATACTCACCAAATATTACCCAATAAGTAATCAAGTCCATAGAATTAATCTCAAAGGGTTGAGGGTTAATTTGTGTTCTTGAAGCATGGATTATTCCTAGGGTTTAAGAGTTAATTTTGGGGAAAACCTTGTTGTCATTCTTGAGTGATCAAACCACCTTTAGATCACCAATATTTGTTCTTGGAGAAGCTCAATTTGGTGGAGGAAGAAGGAATTTCAAAGAATCAAGAGCTTGAAGGACTTGGAGATTTTGGATACAAAGCTTCAACAATTGGCAATGGTTGAAATCAATTGTTGGTAAATTTAATTTGTAAATTTATTATTGTTTTGTTGATGAATTTTATTGAGAAAAATTATTGTGAAAGTGTTGAATAATTAGAAGCAAGTATGTGAGGAAAATGAAGCATTAAAGTGTATGGAAAAATTAGTATATAGTTGATATATTAATTTTATATGCTTGGATTATTTTTAAGTGTTGGAAAATAATTTTGATGCTTGGATTAAATTTTTCAAGTGTTGATAAATTTGTCAAAGTGTTAGGAATTTTTAATTGAGCTTATGGAAGTTAATTTGATGTATGAAAAAATTTATATATGATGATATATGTTTTTAATACATTGGAATAATTTAAGTTAAAAAAAAAATTATTCGCTCGGGATTTGATCTCTTGCGGGTTCTGTTGCGCTCGGCATTGCCGTTCCTCACTCAACACAAAATACATCCACAAGAGAGTATAGAAGAAATTAAGCTACACATATTGAAGCCTAGAATCTTAGAAACATTTTTCATACATAAGAAAGTAAGAAAAACTTACTAAATTCAAAGATTTCCAAGCTTTTGCTTTCTTTCTTCCTTTTTTCTCTCAAGCTCTCCTTTATTTTAATTTAGGGTTCTTAGATTATGAAACAAAAAAATGAAAAAAAATGGCTTTTATAATGTTCTTCAAGTGGCCTAAATTCAAGGGAAAATATTAGCCATATATTTTCGAATTTTTTATTTCATTAATAAATGTTGAAAATTATTTAATTAAAAAAGTTGTATTTATCCAATAAATATCACACTTTGACTAATTAAATCAAGCCATTTATACCAATTAAAAATGGCCATTCCAACCATTTAAAAAGTGTCATTTATCTTACTTTAATAAAGTAAATAAATATTTATTATTTAATGAATTTAATTTTTTAACATTTGAATAATCAAATAATTAAATACAAATATCTTAAATATATATATATATATTATATTTACATTAAATAATCAAAATACATATATTAATAATAAATGTCAAATATCACAATTCAACAATTAATAAATTGCCGAAAGATCTCAAACGCATGTATTATCGTTAAACCATTAAACAAATTATAAATAATCAGTATTATTTATAAATGTTGCCCTAGTGAGTATATTTCATTAGTGAGACTCTCTAGATTCAGGCATATCCGTCATGAAATCCAATTTCGTGTCCATAATCTACCCACCCGTAAATTATGACGAACACGAATAATCTCGTTGAATCATACAGGTCGAGGTCATCGCATACGTATAATCCCTCCGTCACGGGTATTCGAATCATCCCAGAAATATAGATAAAAACGTCAAATCTCTATAGGTATAATCCCGTCGATAATTCTATTAGCAATCTCTTAATAACACTCAGAACTAACTTCTACAGTGTACCACGGGCCCATGGATTTAACAGATTGCTAATTGCACATTGAATACCTATGCTTTGTACATAGAACTGACGGATCATATCTTGATACGCAAGGAAATCATGAGGATCAGTCCACACCCAACGAACAGGCGGAGGTCTGATCTAAATAAATCGGTGACATGACTGCCATCAAAGTATGGAGGATACCTCATATATCCACAGTGGTATCTCAAGTCGTAGGACTACTATGCTCACTCAACTCGAGAAAATTCCTATTGATGTTGGTGTACCATCTATTAGGAAATCTTCGATGAGTCATTCAGTGTTTATCTACTATAAACACCTACATGTCTATACGAGTCTCCTCAGACTCATGGTTCATTGGGATAAACTATAGGACCAATTCTCGATATACGACGTGTACTGTTCTCAGTGGATTTTACTAACCGACCCGTATTAGTAAATCTTGACCAGGAACTTTATTTGATAATATACTTCTAGTAGTGACACTTCCCAATGTCAATTACAAATTACTTTGTAACTGCACACTACATTATATATTATCAGGTCTTTGTCTAATATATACACATCACTAAATCATATTTAGTTTCAATATAATCGTAATTAAATCAAATATGTATATAAAAGCAAGAAGAATTACCATAAATAAGTAATATTATGGAAAGAAGAATTATTCGTATTCATGAATTGAACATGAATACATCTGGATTGGTACGCTGAGCACCAACCCTAACAATTGAAAGCATGAGAATATGAATTCATGATTTTTGAGATGAGATTGATGAATATGATGTGAGATGTGATTGTATTAGATGATGTGTGTTGTTATGTTATGTTGTCGAGTTTAGTATAATAGTGGTCAGATATGAGATTAGATCTGATGAGATATTATACGAAATGATATAGTGAAAAACCTTGGGAGTTGTGTTTAGATACTCTCCCATTGATTTCAACCCACTTACAAATTCATGCGAGATGATATAGTGGGAAACCTTGGGAGTTGTGATGAGGTATTATCCCATTTATTTCAATCCACTATTATAGTGGACCCGAATTAGTAACCATGTTTGATGGATGTTTGTATGGTTGTGGGATGGTTGCTTGAGATGATATTATAGTATATGTTATTTTCATATATGTATACACACACACACACACACATATATATATTCGTATCTTGTTGGTGCGGTCATGTCGAGAGTAAGAGTGCTTTACTTATTGAGCTCTTTATGCTCACCCCATTTTCCCAAACATCCTAGGTAGTTTACCAACTGATGAGTGGTAATTATATCACTATTTTCCACTCATTTGACCTAATATTATGTATAGTTTCTTGAGTTTTAAGAACGTTTTGATGTGTTTTATTGTTATTTTACAGATAAATAAAGTTCGGAAAGCTTTGGAAGCAATTTGGAGCCAAAACAGTGAAAAAGGACGAAAATGACATTTTTGTAATTTGTCCGCGTCGCGACGCACAAGCTGCATGCGTCACGACGCCTATCCTGCGCCATGAGCTGCTAACGTGCACCGGGGGACACGTGTCAGAATCTGAAAAGTTTGATTTGCTAACGTGCGTCAGCCACATGTCATCATCAAAATAGATCTTGCTAAAATGCGTCGTGACACTTGTCATCATCACATGCTGCCGATAATATGCGTGCCACTGTTAGACAGTTATGACCCATAGCATCACTATTTGTAAAAATATTTTGGTTTTGTACAAATTAACTATGTAGTAATGGAAATCGCCTTTTATCATTTCGTAATTAGATTACTTAAATGTGAGAATGATGAAAGTCCTTATGATTAGTTCCGGATTGAGATGATATGAGACAGTATCAATCCATAAAGGTTTAATCATTAAATATCCCTAGTCATAGTATTATCGAGACTGGACATCGATAATGCGGAATAGACTAGTATTGCACTTGTGCGTGTTATGGAAGCGTAACGGCATAATTCTCATGTATTTAAGTATTGGATACTTATGCAAGTGTGATAGGAGGTTGTGTTTTACCGATGGTACGGAAAATAGCTTCGCTCTGGATAGACCCCGCGGAATCCCATTGGTAGTATGACTATATGTCTATGGGAGTCCGCTTCAGGGTAGGTGTATTTGGTCTTAACCTGAGACTTGCATCGCTTGTACTTGCGACAATCGATACGCTTTGGTTTTGGTCGTCCAGGACTTTAACAGGTTCTGTGTACGCCTCTTCTGGGTTTATTGAGAATCGTAGTGTATTGGGTGTGATGTCAAGACGGAAGTATCACTTCAGTCATATGGAGATGATGGTCACACAGGGATACAGAACTGGTTCTCTAAGGGTTGCAACCATCGGGATAATATGACTAGGTCATGATTATCCGATAATAAAGAGACTAGTTGCTTGTAATCCGATATATGCTTCGTACGGGGCAGACACTGTACCAGCCTCAGGCCTTGCATGTGACATCTGATATTGGATCGCAATACGCAATACTACGTATACTACGCATGTTAAGATTTTATATTCCATTAAGAATATTTCTGGAGAATTGGTAGGCATGGCGCATTGCTAGAAGCCAACCTTGTCTCGTAAATCGGTAAAAATGTAGTACTTGGTACGTACGTGTTCGGATAGTCCGACGACCGGATTTACTGCCAACATATCCAGGGATCTCTTGGGTCGCTTCCCGAAGATACACCGATGACGTATGATTCGAGCTTAATTAATCTGGGATTAATTGCGGAGAGATTTTATCTTGGATAAAATACTATTTGAAGAGAGAGAAAGATTAATTTGGAATTAATCATTAAAATAATATATTTGATATATTAAACGAAATTAGATTTCGACGCGGAATTAAAACTAGATTTTAATTCGGGCAAACGAGTTACTTTAGAATTAATTCGAAAGTGACGTGAATAATATTTTGCTAGACATAATTATTTAATTAAATTCGATTTAATTACGTCGCAACGGAAGTTTGTTAATTCGGAATTAGCGAACCCGAGCCGAGGGAGTATTTGCGGGCCCACTCGCATTTTGAATCGAGTGGGGCCCACATGTCACATCAAGTGTCACATCACATGTCACCTTATTACTTTTGGTTGATGTGTTTTGGTTGAGTTGTTGGTGGCTTGTAATTCACTCCAAAGTCAAAGTTGATTGACTTGTACCAAATACACTTTTTTGGTATATGAATTAATTGTTTTGGAAAACAATTTACACAAGCTTTATTCTCTCTCTCATTGCTGAATGCAGTAAGCATTTTCTCTCCCAAATTTCTTCTTCCTTCACCAAAATAGCAAGAAGAAATAGAAGAATTTTTGTTGCAAAAATTCTAAATGGGCCAGCACTCATCAAAAGAATTATACAAGGTGTTAGGGAAACTAATTCAAGATCTTGGAATCCACAAAAGCTTGGAGCTTGGACATCAATTTCTTGGAGCATATCTTGGCCGAATCCTTGGAGCTTCTTGGAGGAAAATTTTGTTGTTTGACGCATCCATTATCCGCTCAATGTAAGTGTGTTTCCGCCACTCTTCTTTATTATTCATTCACATTTCTATGCTTATTTGATCTTGGGAATAAACCTAGAAACCCAACAATGGTATCTATGAGCCAAAATGAGCATGAAATGAATTAGGGTAAAATTTGGGTAAAATCATTTTGAGCATGATTTGATAAAATTGATTGATTGAGTATGCTTGTATGATGATTTTATGAAGTTGTATATGATCAATTTCTTGAAATATTGATTGGATCAAATTTTAGCCCACACTATGGCTTGGCCGAATGCGAAGTTACCTAGGATCTTGGTAATTTTTGTTTCGTTGATCATTGGATGACTTGAAACGAATGGATATGTCGATTTAAAATTCAATCGGATTGAAAGACGAATTTGGACAAAATTTCCTACTAATGCCGAGAGCCTTATGGCATGGAACAAGTTGATTTTTTTGATTCAAGAATGTTGGACATTAGTTGAACAATAGGATACATAATTAATTAGTTAAATTGTATTTTGGAAATATTAATTTGGGTAATTAATTGATGTATTATACTTAAGTTAATTGAATTATAAAATTTGGATTTTTAAAATTTGATTAATGGGCTTGATTTTGAATTGGGCTTGAAAATGTTATATTTGGGCATAATGGGCTTGGTTGGGCAAGTTGGTTTAGGCCAATTGGATTGGATCCAAATTGGGCCTAAATCATTCCATTAAGTCCAAATGTAATAAATGGGCTTTAAAAGTTTAATTGGGCCTTATGGGCTAAAATTGTTTTCTTGGAAATGAGAGTGGTGATTCTTAATTGGGCTTGGTAATTGGGTTTGACCCATATTGACCAAAGCCCATGCCTTATGAAATCAATTGAAAGCCCATCAGACTTTAATTAAACGAACATTGGATGTTAGTTGGGCTTTGAGACCCGATAAGATTAGATTTGGAATCTAAGTCGTTAAAGCGCATTAAAAAGTGTAAATATTTATTTGGAATTAAATAAATGAATTAGTATTGAATACGACTTAAATTAGATTTAATGAGTAGTTCGATATAATTCAAGAATTCGTACTTTGAGTACTTATTCTAAAACGAGTTGGACTCGCGCAAAATCAAATCGTTGTTTGAACATTGGATGATCACATAATTCAAAGACTAATTAATGGATTAGATTGGTTGAATTGCATGCTATGAATGAATATATGGATGTGTTGAATGAATAGCGTATATCGGATGGATATTAGAAGGAAAGGGCAATTTTAGAAATTGTTGTGAATTTGGAATTTTTAAATTGGACCTGCGTGTCCAGCCTTATCTCTCATTATTTCTTTGTATTCTCTTCTCACCTAATTCCCCTCAATGTAAGGAGGTTTTTATTATTGTATTATGTAATTGGGTAGAAGTAGAATAGTGCTAGCCGGGGAGAGGAAAGAGAGTGATTTGTTCTAGGAACAAGTTGTTAAATATCCATCCGCATATCGTTATTAATTTACTTTCGCGCCTTATTATGTGTTAGAATGCATGTTTAAGGGTGTATGATGATGAGACCTAACAAAGATAATAAATTGGTTGCCAATTTACGTGAAAATCCCTCAATTTATATTAAGCGATATTTCCTTCCATTGAGTGATTCTTACTCAAGATCCAAGATTGGCATTGGTTTGTTGGCCAAAGTCAAGGCCTTTGTCATATCGCGATGTGTTTGAATCATGAAAGTTTTGTTCCATATCGGTGTCTTGTCCAAGTTGTGATTTGTTGGCCAAAGTCAAGATCACTTCTTGTCCATCGACATTGATTACGAAACTTTCCCACGTCAATGGGTCCCGCTTAACTGGAATCATTAAGTTTGTTGTGCCAAAGCCAATGCTTAGTTGATTCAGAGGAAATAGGTTAGGAAAATATATTTGATATATTGGCATATATATTGTATATATGTTTCGGACTTGGAGTCCACCTACCGGATCTAGGAATTGGATGAGATCCAATTGATCTTCGAGATCTACCTAGTTAAATATCACACAGCTTGTTGCCCAAAGTCAAGGTTGTACGTTATTTAACAGGATCCTAGCCCACTAGGAAACTGGGTTTCCCGAGTACTCGACAGAGGGTTAGAGGCTTGCCGAAAAATAGTGGGAGGCTAGTATTGAATTTGCAATTTCGTTCAAATACTTAGCTTTACGCGCTTTCAAATTTTCGTCAAAATTATTTTATTAGTTGGACTAATATAATGTTATTTTTCTTGTAACAGTTGGACTGTACCATACATTGTTAATTGGATAATTAGATTATCGCAATTAAAATGACCGGAAAGAATAGTGTCCGTGACATAATCATGGGAGACAATGTCTTCAACGGGACTAACTTCTCTGATTGGGAACTCAATCTCAGGATAGTCCTGGGATATGAGAGGCTTCTATATACTATAGAGAGACCTCTTGGGCCTAAGCCTAGTTGTGATCAGTTGCTCGAGCTAGATCTTTGGAAGACACATAGTGACGACAACGCGACTGCTCAGTCTATTATGCTTGCTGCTATGACTCAGTAATTCCGTCGACAAAACAATGGATTGGATCCTTATAACATGTTGGCGAAATTGCATGATCTGCACCGATCTAACCTTAGGTCGCAAAGATATGAGTTACAGAAGAAGTTCTTCCGTGCTCGGATGTCGGAGGGTACGTCTGTTGAACATCACGTGACACAGATGATTGCCGATATAGAGCAACTTGGACAAATGTGGATTGTCTTTGAGATAGAGACCTCTATAGATTTGATCTTGCAGTCTCTCCCCGACACTTGGAGTGGGTTCATCATGAACTACAACATGATGAACCAAGAGCAGACTCTTGGAGAGCTGATGTCCACGCTGCGAGAGGCAGAGAAGGAACTTCTTAAGGGAAAGAAGCGTGAGGCGCACTTCGCTTCTACATCTCGGACACCGAGGGCTGGGCCCAGGGCGACTGGAGGTATCAAGAATAAGAAGAATAAGAAGGGAAAATGCAAAGCGTCAAAGGACAAGTCTCAGGATATATGCCTTCAGTGCGGGAAGTGAGGTCATTGGAAACGTGACTGCCGCGAGTACAAGGCGCTCTAGAAGGAGATAAAGGTGGGCAAGACACCGGCCTCAGGTATGTTTGTTATAGAAATAAACATGACTACTTCTAGTTTTAAAAATTGGATTTTTGATTCTGGTTGTGGTACTCACATTTGTACTGATGTGCAGGATCTGCGGATTAGAAGGAAACTGGCGTCAGGGGAGATTGATCTGCGTGTTGGAAATGGGACATCTGTTGCCGTTTTGGCCGTGAGCACTTTTGTTTTGGAACTTCCCTCGGGGCATGTACTTGAACTTTTGGACTGTTATTATGTACCTAGTTTGACTAGGAATATTATATATGTATCTATGTTAACTGATAAGTGTGGTTTATACTCACTTATTACATCATTTTTAGCTTACTGTTTTGTTAAATTTCGAGCTATTTAAATGTCATTTATAGTTTATTTTGCATTTTATTTGTAATGAGCATTATTACATGGATCTGGGAACAATTGCACGTTTTTGGGACCATAACGGGACATAGGACATAAGACAGGAGCAACAGGGGAGAAATTCATCACACCCAGCCAAGATCCCGAGAGAAGGGCGCCAAGGCGCCACAAATTCCATGCATTGGCGCCTTGGCGCCACTATGTTGGAAGCAACAAGCGCCAAGGCGCCTGTTGCATGCAATGGCGCCATGGCGCCATTTGTTAAACAATGCAAGGGCGCCATGGCACCTTCCCAAAGTCACGCACCCATACTGAATGGCCGAGAGTTAGGCGCCGCGGCGCCCACTTAAGGAGCCGCGGCGCTGCGGGAAGAATCAGACACGCATCAGGAAAGTGATTTTAGGGTTTTCAATAATCCTAATGATACCCAAAGACTCTCAGACTCAACTATAAATATAACATTACATTCAACACTCAGGGGGAGGCTAATACACTGCACAAAACATCAAAATAAATATTTTAGAGATCCAAGGAGGAGGATTGAAGAGCAACAAGAGGAGATTAAGGCGGTGACGTCCGAGGAGGAAGAGATTCAATTCGGGTTTTATCTTCTTGTTTCTTTCTTAGAACTCTAATGATTTCCATTAGATTCATGATTTGTTATTCATTGTTTTTATCTTTTGTTATGAATTAAACTCCTTAATTCTGGAGAATGATGTAACTGATGTTTGAACCTTGTAATTGTGTTTATCAATTTTGTTATGAAGTTTTATTGATTTATTTATATTCTTTTGAGTTTAATGCTTCTTGGTTGTTGGCCACAATTGGAGATGATGAATGTTTAGAATCTATCACTCGAGAGAGGGGATTTTGAATAGATCTAGAGAATATAGCCTAGGATTTTATAGAGTTCGAGAGAATCTGTAGTCCTTTGAAGTCGTTAACATAGAATCACAAAGCGTAACGAGTTATTAACTACTAGATTTTTATAGAGATATCGAAGTCTGTAGTTGATGATATTTTCACTGTTGCTCGAGAGAGGGAGTGAATATTTTAGGAATCTTGACTTATAAATAATATAACTGAACAATGATGAATTGGCATGACAAATACATAGGTGACAGCTAGGTGAAATCAGGATTCAGAATCTCTATCGTATTAGTTCCTCCTATTTTATTGTTTTTATATTTATCTATTATAAATATTTATTATTTGTTTTCTAAATAAAGTTAGGATTATCCATTGTAGTACTTAGTGCGAGTTAACACAATCTCTGTGGGTTCGACACTTTTTCACTGATTTATACTAAAACTTGACACCGTACACTTGCGGTACGATATAAAAATATCACAACAAGTTTTTGGCGCCGTTGCCGGGGATTGTTTGTTTAATTCACATTAATACTACTACCAAGTAATCTTAGCTTTAATTTAGAATTTTATTTTTGTTTTTGTTTTTATTTTTGTTTTTATTTCTTATTTTCTTTATTTCCTTTATTTTTGTCTTAAGTTTTATTTTTGTTTTTATTTCTTATTTTTATTTTATTTTATTTTATTTTATTTTTTTATATTTTTCGTACGAGGTGAGTTTGAAAAGAAGTAATGGCAGATCCTGTTGGTGCACTGATAGCTCAAGTATCGTCCCTCACGACTCGCCGAATGTGCAGTCCAGAATTTCCAATTGAGAGAAAATCTACATATCCTGGGGGAGCATCTATGGATAAATCACCACAGCCTGCCAAGCTATCTTTTTCATCCATTTTGGGTGGTTACGTCTGGCTGAAGACGTTAAACTTAGCGCTAGCGGGGAGGCAACCCTTGCATTTATTTTATCATTATTTTCTTTATTTTTATTTTTATTTTTTTATTGTGTGCTATTTATTAAATTGCATGTTATTTATGCAGGTAGCACGAGACACACAACACCCGTGCAACAAATTCTAACCAGCAAGAGTCTGATCAACTCCATGCACGGTAGTGTTGTTCCTCACTCTTGCTCTTGATATTTATCTTACATTGAGGACAATGCAAATTCTAAGTTTGGGGGTGTGTGTATGTTGTTTACTTGCTATTTAGTTGTTTAAATTTATTGAAAAAAAAATTTGTTTTAGTCTTTGGTAGTAAAGCATAAATCCTGTGATGATATTGTTTGTTTATGGGTGAAATTTTAGAAACGATAAGTGCCCGATTTACTTTTATCTGATGCCTTGAATAACTGATCTATGTTAGACTCGTAAGCACTTAAAAATAGGTTTTTAGCAGTAAAACTTAAGTAGTTGACAAGGTGACTAGTTGAAGAAATTGCATGTCGATAAATGACCGTTTTCTTAGATATCTATCTTGATTTGCTAGTGTTATGAAGTATGGTATAGCTAAAAAGAAAAATGTCTCTAAAGAAATAAAATAAACCACCTATAACCGATAAGCGTGAAGCTACCCATGGGCGAGTATTAGGACCACCATGGGGAGAAATGCTACCTTAAAGGGTAGGTGAGTTGAAAAAAAAAAGTACAAAAAGAGAAAAGCAAAAAGAGACAAGAAAAGAAAAGAAAAATCATATCATACTGAGCACGAAATAAAGCAATTACAGAGCTTAATTGAGATATCTACGTTGGTTTGACCCATCGATTCATATTTTAAACGAAATCATTGAGTTGGCTTACTTAGGAATCAAGCTGTGAATGAACCTTTACACACACACACACCGTGAGTCTAGCTTAGATAATTTATTCAAGAATTTGGATTCGAGTTACAATTGCGTACTTTGAAGATTCTTTGATTTCATTTATAAGCTTTCTTTGAGGATAATTTTATGTGTAACTATCGGGACTATGTTTTTTTATTTGTTTTATATTTTTGCATGATTGTGTGTGAATGACGTTTGTGGGTGTCGTCACGGTAAGCCTTCACGAGACTATAACTCGTCCACTAGGGCCGCCTAGGGGTTTAAAGGCTTGTTGCATATGCTAAATGCAATCATGATCCCTACGAAAGTGGCTTAGTTAATTTAGTTATTTTTAATTGTTTATTAGAATTTAGTTTTTATTTTATCTTTTGCTCGGGACTAGCAAAACATTAAGTTTGGGGGTGTTTGATAAGTGTGGTTTATACTCACTTATTACAGCATTTTTAGCTTACTGTTTTGTTAAATTTCGAGATATTTAAATTTCATTTATAGTTTATTTTGCATTTTATTTGTAGGAGCATTATTACCTGGATCTGGGAACAATTGCACGTGTTTTGGGACCATACGGGAGCATAGGACATAAGACAGGAGCAACATGGAGAAATTCATCACACCCAGCCAAGATCCTGAGAGAAGGGCGCCAAGGCGCCACAAATTCCATGCATTGGCGCCTTGGCGCCACTATGTTGGAAGCAACAAGCGCCAAGGCGCCTGTTGCATGCAAATGGCGCCATGGCGCCATTTGTTAAACAATGCAAGGGCGCCATGGCGCCTTCCCAAAGTCACGCACCTATACTGAATGGCCGAGAGTTAGGCACCGCGGCGCCCACTTAAGGAGCCGCGGAGCTGCGGGAAGAATCAGACACGCATCATGAAAGTGATTTTAGGGTTTTCAATAATCCTAATTATACCCAAAGACTCTCAGACTCAACTATAAATATAACATTACATCCAACACTCAGGGGGAGGCTAATACACTGCACAAAACATCAAAATAAATATTTTAGAGATCCAAGGAGGAGGATTGAAGAGCAACAAGAGGAGATTAAGGCGGTGACGTCCGAGGAGGAAGAGATTCAATTCAGGTTTTATCTTCTTGTTTCTTTCTTAGAACTCTAATGATTTCCATTAGATTCATGATTTGTTATTCATTGTTTTTATCTTTTGTCATGAATTAAACTCCTTAATTCTGGAGAATGATGTAACTGATGTTTCAACCTTGTAATTGTGTTTATCAATTTTGTTATGAAGTTTTATTGATTTATTTATATTCTTTTGAGTTTAATGCTTCTTGGTTGTTGGCCACAATTGGATATGATGAATGTTTAGAATCTATCACTCGAGAGAGGGGATTTTGAATAGATCTAGAGAATATAGCCTAGGATTTTATAGAGTTCGAGAGAATCTGTAGTCCTTTGAAGTCGTTAACATAGAATCACAAAGCGTAACGAGTTATTAACTACTAGATTTTTATAGAGATATCGAAGTCTGTAGTTGATGATATTTTCACTAGTGCTCGAGAGAGGGAGTGAATAATTTAGGAATCTTGACTTATAAATAATATAACTGAACAATGATGAATTGGCATGACAAATACATAGGTGACAGCTAGGTGAAATCAGGATTCAGAATTTCTATCGTATTAGTTCCTCCTATTTTATTGTTTTTATATTTATCTATTATAAATATTTATTATTTGTTTTCTAAATAAAGTTAGGATTATCCATTGTAGTACTTAGTGCGAGTTAACACAATCCATGTGGGTTCGACACTCTTTCACTGATTTATACTAAAACTTGACACCGTACACTTGCGGTACGATATAAAAATATCACAACATTAACCCAATGTGGGTATACTTTTTTATTTCGAAACACTGGGTGTTTTATGTATAAAAATGATATAGAAATTTGCACTGCTGTTGTAAATAATGGTCTTTATATTTTGAATATAAATCAATCTTAACCATATTCTGTAACAAACAAAAGACTTAAAGTAAGTCATAAAGATGAAAGTTATATGTGGCATTGTCGTCTGGGACACATAAACAAGACTCGCATATCCATACTTTCGAAGAGTGGGTACTTGGACGGATTTGATCCAAATTCATATGACGTCTGCGAATCTTGCTTATTAGGAAAAATGCCTAAGTCACCTTTTAGTGGTAAAGGTGTACACGCCACCGAACTGTTAGCCCTTGTTCATAGTGACGTTTGTGGGCCCATGTCTAGCCAGGCTAAAGGTGGATACGAATACTTCGTAACCTTTACGGATGATGCATCGCGTTATGGTTATGTGTATCTTATGAGACACAAGTCGGAAACTTTTGAGAAATTCAAAGAGTTTCGACATGAAGTTGAAAAACAGACCGGCAAGAGTATTAAGACATTACGGTCGGACCATGGTGGCGAATAATTAAGCAATGAGTTTCTTGATTACTTGAAAGAATATGGTATTATTTCACAGTGGACTCCTCCTAGAACACCGCAATTAAACGGTGTGTCCGAACGGAGAAACCGAACTTTGTTAGACATGGTGAGGTCTATGATGAGTCGCACTGAGCTACTTATTTCCTTCTGGGGACATGCATTAAACAGTGCAATACTTATTTTGAATAAGGTTCCGTCAAAGTCTGTTCAACAGACTTCGTATGAGATATGGACAGGAAAGAAACCGGGTTTCTCATTCCTGAAGATTTGGGGATGCTGGGCATACGTCAAACGTTTGGAAGGTACCAAACTTGAACCCAAATCAGATAAATGCCTATTCGTAGGATATCCTAGGGAAACCAAAGGATATTACTTCTATCACCCACAAGAGAACAAAGTATCTGTTGCTCTACATGCGGTTTTCCTTGAGAAGGAATTCCTAAATGCAGTGGTAAGTGGGAGGAAAGTAAAACTCGATGAAAATCGGAGTGATACTGTTCCTGGCATAGAATCCTCAACGGAACATGAACAGTTCATCAGGGATGGATTTGTACTACAATCTTGGATTACACAAGGACCGCGTAGGTCGGAGAGAGTCAGGAAACAACCTGAGAGGTATGGGTTTCTGATCTCACCTCATGTAGATATTAATCTTATTGAGGATAACGAACCGGCTACGTATGAGGAAGCGATACAAGATATCGATTCCGCTTTATGGCAAGAGGCCATGAAGTCCGAAATTGATTCCATGTATACCAACCAAGTTTGGACACTGGTTGATGCACCAGAAAGCGTAAAGCCTATTGGATGCAAATGGGTCTTCAAGAGGAAGACCGACATGGATGGCAACGTACAAACATACAAAGCTAGGCTTGTAGCGAAGGGGTATCGTCAACGACATGGTGTCGATTACGACGAGACTTTCTCACCGTTTCCATGATTAAATCCATTCGGATAATGCTTGTAATAGCTGCATATTTCGATTACGAGATATGGCAGATGGACGTCAAAACCGCTTTCCTTAACGGAAACCTTTTGGAGGATGTTTATATGCAACAACCTGACGTTTTTGTCGTGCCGCGACTTGCAAACAAGGTTTGTAAGTTAAATCGATCCATTTATGGATTGAAGCAAGCATCGCGTTCTTGGAACCAACGCTTTGATGAGATCATAAAAGAATATGATTTCGTCCAAAGCGAAGATGATCCTTGTGTATATAAGAAGGTTAGTGTGAGAGCACTGACATTCATTGTCCTTTACGTTGATGATGTATTGCTTATTGGCAATGACATTCCCATGTTAACGTCGGTGAAAGCTTGGCTTTCATTGAAATTCTACATGAAAAATCTGGGAGAAGCAGCCTTTATTCTGGGAATAAAGATCTACCAAGATAGATCTAGAAAGCTGCTTGGACTCTCTAAGAGTACGTACATTGACAAAGTGTTGAAGAGATTCAACATGGATCAGTCCAAGAGGGGACTGTTGCCACTGTCACATGGCGTCACTCTATCTAAGGACATGTGTCCTAAAACTCAATATGAGAGAGACAACATGAGTCGGATACCGTTCGCCTCGGCAGTCGGATCGATCATGTATGCCATGATATGTACACGACCTGATGTCTCATATGCTTTGAACATGTGTAGTCGCTATCAGGTCGATCCAAGTGAAGGTCACTGGATGGCGGTTAAGAATATCCTTAAGTATCTTAGACGAACTAAGGATGCTTTCTTAATCTATGAAGATGGAGAACATGAGGTAACTGGGTATACCGATGCAAGTTTCAAAACCGACAAAGACGACTGTAAGTCGCAATCTGGGTACATATTTTGTTTGAATAACGGAGCAGTAAGCTGGAAATCTTCCAAGCAAGAGATTGTTGCCGATTCAACAACAGAAGCGGAGTATATCGCTGCAGCTGAAGCAGCAAAGGAGGCAGTTTGGATCCGAAAATTCCTAATTGGATTAGGAGTAGTTCCGTTAGCAGCTGAGTCCGTTCCATTGTATTGTGACAATAACGGGGCTATAGCGCAGGCTAAGGAACTGCGGTCTCATCAACGATCCAAACATGTTCTTCGACGTTTCCATCTGATTCGTGAGATCATACATCGTGGCGATGTGAAGATCGAGAAGGTCGCATCAGAGGAAAACATTGCAGATCCGCTGACGAAAGCCATTCCTCAGCCGAAGTTTGAGCGACGTGTACAGAGTTCAGGTATTAGATGCTTGAGTGACTGGCTATAGGCCAAGTGGGAGATTGTTAGACAGTTATGACCCATATCGTCACTATTTGTAAAAACATTGGGGTTTTGTACAAATTAACTATGTAGTAATGTAAATCGCATTTTATCATTTCGTAATTAGATTACTTAAATGTGAGAATGATGAAAGTCCTTATGATTAGTTCCGGATTGAGATGATATGAGACAGTATCAATCCATAAAGGTTTAATCATTAAATATCCCTAGTCGTAGTATTATCGTGACTGGAAATCGATAATGCGGAATAAACTAGTATTGCACTTGTGCGTGTTATGGAAGCGTAACAGAATAATTCTCATGTATTTAAGTATTGGATACTTATGCAAGTGTGATAGGAGGTTGTGTTTTACCGATAGTACGGAAAAAAGCTTCGCTCTGGATAGACCTCGCGGAATCCCATTGGTAGTATGACTATGTGTCTATGAGAGTCCGCTTCAGGGTAGGTGTATTTGGTCTTAACCTGAGACTTGCATCGCTAGTACTTGCGACAATCGATACGCTTTGGTTTTGGTCGTCCAGGACTTTAACAGGTTCTGTGTACGCCTCTTCTGGGTTTATTGAGAATCGTAGTGTATTGGGTGTGATGTCAAGACGGAAGTATCACTTCAGTCATATGGAGATGATGGTCACACAGGGATACAACTTCTCATTCTCGTAACGGCATAATTTTTTGGAGATGATGGTCACTTCAGCTTCTCATTCGACCGCATCTGCCGCGTACCACGTGTCATCCGCGTGTCACCTACGTGTCATCCACGTGTCTGCCACGTGTCGTCCACGTCAGCATCCAACCGAGTC
>SKCR01038619.1:0-89609 GCA_019454045.1 Zanthoxylum bungeanum
ATTAGATATGAACAGGAAAGAAACTGGGTTTTCTCACTCCTGAAGATTTGGGATGATGGGCATATGTTTGGATGATACCAAACTAGAACCCAAATCGGATAAGTGCCTAATTATTGGTTATCCTATGGAAACCAAAGTATAATACTTATACAACTCACTTGAGAATAATTTAATTGTTGCTCGCCATGCGTTTTTCCTAAGAGGAATACCTAAATGCAGTGGTAAGTGGGAGGAAAGTAAAACTCGATGAAAAATCAGAGTAATACTGTTCCAGGAACAGATTATTTAAAGGAACACAAACAGTTCATCAAGGATGAAACTGTACCACAATCTTCGAATACACAAGAACCGCATTAGTCGGAGAGAATCAGAAAACAACTTGGGAGGTATGGGTTTCTGATCTCACCTCATAAAGATGTCAATCTTATTGAGTTTGACGAACTAACTACATTTGAGGAAGTGATACAAGGTATCGACTCCCCATTATGGCAAAGTGCCATGAAGTCCGAAATGGATTCCATGTATACCAACTATGTTTAGAGACTAGTTGTTGTACCGCAAGGCATTGTGCCTATTGGTACTATATTAGTCGTCAAGGAAGACATACATGAATGGCAGCATACCAACGTACTAAGCTAGGCTTGTAACGGAAAGGTATCGTTATCAACATTGTGTTGATTACAATGAAATCATTTACCTGTTGCCACGTTAAATCCATTTGGATAATGCTTGCTAATGTTGCATGTTTTATTTATGAAATATGGCAGTTGACCGAAAAATCGTTTTCCTGAAAAGGAAACATTTTGGAGGATGTTTACAACATCCTGATGATTTTGTCGTATCAAAACTAGCAAACAAGGTTTCCAGGTTATTTGATCCATGTTTGGATTGAAGCAAGCATTAGGTTCTTAGAATTATCGTTTTTGATGTAATCATAATGGTTTATGATTTAATTCAAAACGAGAAATGTTTCTAGTGTATATAAGGAGGTTAGTGGGAGCGCACTGAAAGTGACTGTCATAAATAATGATGATATGTCATTTCTTGGAAATGATATTCCCATATTACAATCGGTGAAAGCTTGGCTTTCATGAAAATTCTCCGTAGATTTCTTGGGAGAAACAACCTTTATTCTAGGAATAAAGATCTAATGGGATAGATTTAAAGTTGTTAACACTCTATGAGAACTCGTACATTGAAAAATGTACGTGACCTGGTGTCTCATACGCTTTGAGCATATTGAGTCACAAACAGGTCAATCCAAGTGATAGTCACTGGATTGATATTAAGAACATATGTTAGTATCTTAGAGAACTAAGGATGATATCTTAAGCTATGGAGAAGGAGAACTTAAAGTGACTGGGATCACTGCTGCAAGTTTCCTAACCGATAAAAAAAACAACGGTACTATACAGTTTGAATAACGGAACAGTGAGCTAAAAATCTTCCAAGCAAGATATTGTTACCAAATAAACAACAAATGCGGGATATTGATGCGGCTGAGGTAGCAATAGAAGCCATTTGGGTCGATGATAAATCTAATTAGATTAGATATAGTTCTGTTAGCAGCTGAGCTAGGCGTCAGCACATGCTAAAGAATTAATGGTCTCATCAACGATCCAGATATATACTTTGACTATTCATCTAATTCGTTCGGATCATACATCGTGGCGATGTGATGATCGAATAAATCGCATCAGACGATAATCACGCAAATCCGCTGACGAAAGACTTTCCTCAGCAGTTTGAGCGAACCGTACATAGTTCAGGTGTATGACACTCGAGTGACTGGCTATAGGCCAAGTGGGAGATTGTTGGACAATTATGACCCATAGCGTCACTATTTGTACAGATCATGGTGTTGTTGTACAAATTAACTATGTGACAAGGAGATTGCACTCTTATCATTTGTGATTAGATCACCTAGATGTATAAATGATAGGAGGTCCTTATGATTAGTTCCTGGATTGAGATGATATGAGACAATATCAGTCCTCGAAGGATTAATCATTAAATATCCCTAGTCAGAGTATTATCGAGATTGGACATCGATAATGAGTAAGAGACTATTATTACACTTGTGCGCGTTGTGAGGGCACAATAGCATAGTTCTCATATATTTGGGTATTGGATACTCATGCAAGTGTAATAGGAGGTTGTGTTTTACCGATGGTACGGAAAATAGCTTCGCTCTGGATAGACCCCTCAGAATACCATTGGTAGTATGACTATGTGTCTATGGAAGTCCGAAATCAGGGTAGGTGTATTTGGTCTTAATCTGAGACTTGCACCACTAATACTTGCGACAATCAATATGTTTTGGTTTTGGTCTTCCAGGGCTTTAACCGGTTCTGTGTACGCCTCTGCTAGGTATATTAAGAATCGTAGTGTATTGGGTGTGAGGTCAAGACAGAAGTATCACTCCAGTCATAGTGGAGATGATGTCACGTAGGATACGGAACTAGTACTCTTAAGTACTGCAGTCATTGGGATGATATGACTAGGTCATGTTCATCCGATTATAGAGACTAGTTACCAGACATCCGACATGTGCTTCGTACGGGGCAGACATAATTCCAGCCCCAGGCTTAGCACGTGACATCCGATACTGGATCGCTATACGCAATACTACGTATACAATGCCTGACAAAGATTATATATTCCAGTAAGAATATTTCTGGAGAATTGGGTAGGCACGGTGCTTTGCTAGAAGCCAACCATGTCTTGTAAATCGGTAAGCACGTGGTACGAGGTACTCACTTTATCGGATAGTCCGATAACCAGATTTACTGCCAACATATCCAGAGGTCTCTTGGGTCGCTTCCCAAAGATTCACCGATGACAGTTGACTTAAACTAGAATTAATCTGGGATTAATTAAGAGAGAGAAAATTAATCTGGGATTAATTGAGGCTTTATTTAATCTGGGATTAAATGTGTTCGGAAGAGAGAGAACGTGATTAATTTGGAATTAATCGGTGAAATAAAATTAATAGTTAAATTTGATTTTTCTATTTAATTTATTTACATGGGCTAAAATTAATTTATCGGATATATTAATATGAATTGGATTTCAATACAAAATTAAAGTCGGACTTTAATACGAACGAACGAATTAATTTAGAATTAATTCGTAAACGACGTTTGTAATATATTTACGAGGCATCGTTATTTAATTCAATTAGATTTAATTATTTAGCGATGAAAGTCCATTTAATCGGATTAAACGGATCCGAGCCACGGCAAATGTTCGTAGTGACATTTGAATTTTGAATTCAAATATGGGGCCCACTTCACATGTGGTAGTTGGGAGGGTAGTTGGCATTTATGCCAAGCCACCAACTTTCCAACTACCTTGGAATGGTTTTGGTGAAACCATTTACCCAACCACCTTGTTTCAATGAAAAGGGTAAATTGGTTTTACCAAAAGGCATCTCTCTCTCTCATTACACAACACTTGACACAATGTAAACCCTAATAGACTAAGCAAATGGGCGTGAACTTGAATCTTCTTTCTCTTTGAATTTGTTGCAAAATCAACAAAGCTAGCACTTGTAGAAGTCTTCTAAGGTGATAGGGAAACCAACTCAAAGCTTGGAATCAACACAAAGGTTGGATCTTTGAGATCTTCACAACTCAAAGCTTGGAATCAACACAAAGGTTGGATCTTGGAGATCTTCACAACTCAAAGCTTGGAATCAACACAAAGGTTGGATGTTGGAGATCTTCTTCTCAAAATTTTAAAAGCTCAAATCCATTCAATGTAAGTAATTCCGCAACTTATAATGAATTTATGAACACCTTTTCTTGCTTATTAGATCTTTGGCATGTTCTAGGAACACTAACAACACAAGGAAGAAAAGAGGTGATTTTATTGCAAAATCAAAGTGCTAGCACACTCTAGGAGACATACCAAGGTGATATGGCAGTAATTTCGTGAGCTTGGAATCCATTTTGGAAGCTTGGAGCTTGAAGACTTCAATGGAGGACCATGGCCGAATTTGAGGAGACGAAAACCAGTCATTGCCGTGAGCCTTGGAGGTGTTCAAAGGGCATAAAAAGGTTTGTTGTCCTTCGTAGCATCCAATTCGTTCATTGTGAGTATGATTCCACTATTCTCCTTTGCATATTCACATGTGTTTTATGCCTTATAAATGATCCTTGGGACTTAATAGAAACCCAACAGGGAAAACATTGGAAGCAATTTAGGGCCAAAAGTAGAGAAAAATGACAAAAGGGCAATTTTGTAATTTGTCAGCGTCGCGACGCCAAGACCCGACGCGTCCCGACGCCTAAAGTGTGTCGGCCACGCTAACGTGCGCTGAGGGACACGTGTCAAAATATGAGAAATTGGACTTGCTAACGTGCGCCGAATCTTGCTAACGTGCACCGACCTTGCTAACATGCGCCGTGCCACGTGTCATCATCACAAAAGATCTGCTAAAATGTGCCAGATGCCACGTATCGAAATATATCATTGGACCAAAGCAAGCGCGTGCCACGTTTCAATCTCTCATTGGACCGAATATTAGACAAATCACATGTTGCCACGTGTCGACCTCTCATTTGACCGATCCTAAGCGTGTGCCACGTGTCAACTTCTCATTTGACCAAAAATCCTGCCATTCACCATCCACCATGTGTCGTCGTCTGATTACGCCGCTCTGCCGCGTGACAAGTGTCATCTCCTGATTACGCCGACAGAACCCGCGTGGTCAACACGTGTTGACCAAAAACGCGTGCCAGCGTCGCTACGCTGGGACCTTTGGCGTCACGACGCTGGTTCCAGAAAATGCCTATAAATTCAGGCCTTCTTCACTTCATTTGGTGTGATTTCCTTGGGAGCTTTTCCCTGTTTTTAGAGGATTGCATCTAGTTTTGTATATATAAATAATATTTTTAATTATGTATTTTAATTTTCAGTAATAGTAATAATAGTTCTTATTCTTCTATTTTCTTTTATGTTTAGTAGTTAATTTTCCGCTGGGGTAAAAGGTGAAACCTTTAATATAATTATTTATGTAAATCTCACTTAAATATAATTTAACCGGATTAATTAATGTTAGACTTTATTACCGCCTATATGGTCGGTCTAAATATAAATTACTTTACCGCCTATATGGCTGGTGTAATTGGACTAAATGGATTACCCCATATATGGTTGGTTTTAAATGTTTAACATTATTAATTCCTGAGAAAGTAGAATATAAAATAATTTATATATTATAATAAGTGAGATTCCTAGATAAGAAATATTAAATGTGGATCCTCTAACCCTAGCATTTTATTTTTATTCTAGGGAAGTGATGAAACAAAATATCCACACTTAATAATTGATTTTCTTTTTATGGGTAGTTCTTTAGTTTGTTTATTGAGTCTTAAGCTTAATGCTTCTTGTTGTCTGATCACCAATGAGATTGATATGGTAAACTTAAAATGAACTAGACATAAGGATTTTAAGTTTTAGCCTTAGATTCAATAGCCCACGGTCTTCCTTGAGGATATATAACCCTTTAATAGATTTCCTTACAGGATAGACATATACCTGTCGGGCGGGGGTAGCCATAATTGGAACTTAATCTTAATGAATCCAGGTAATTTGGTTGACATAGACATATGGTTCAATTAGGTTATATTGGGTATTTGCGTCTGACCATCGACATAGGCTTTTGCATATTTTCGTGTTCCAGGTTAGCAATCTAATTTATTACACATATATAAGAGAATCAATTCATCTTTATAATAATATTGTGTGGAGTCACGACCCTAGATCCTTGAGTATTTTCTTTTATTTTCCTTAGTATTTTCTTTTGAGTCTGTTTTTATTTTATTTTATAAGACCACATTCAACCAACCAAAAGCAATCAATTCCATTCTCCCTATAATCAGATACGTGTAAATAAATAGATTTAATAATTAATAACAACAGTAGGAATTAAGTCCTTGTGGGATCGATATTTTTATACTACTTGAACGATACGTGCGCTTGCGTTATACGTGTGTGTTTACGTCGGTCACATGTCACCCTTAATCCCCCAAACACCACACAGACAAATCGCATGTATCAGTTAACAACGAATTTATCGAAACACCGTACACAAACACATGCTTATACAAATTCAGAAACCATAACTTTTTCCCCTTACCGATCTTATATACTCAAGTCATACCTTATCTTATCACTTCATAAATATACAAATACGTATTTATATACTTATACATATACATATTCATTCACATACACTTATGTATACCGTTACAAGTTCTTCATATCATCCAACATTTCACTTCATACTATAGCATTATAAAAATTCATACCTATGGTGGTCGATAAGCTTAACTATACATGATCTCGAACTTGTCTCAATATTATCTCTTAATTATCCTCTTATTACCCTAAACACTTCAACCATATAAATATATATATACACATATATATATTTGAATGCAAACCAACAATCAAGTACTCTGCGCATGAGTTACTTACCTGGCTTCGCGAGCACTCCAGGTCCTAGTCAAGTCTGTCAAAATAAATGGTGAAATACCATTATAATAGTGACTTATGAAATTCTCGACTTAACATTGACAAAGTTTCGGATCTTTTCGGGATAACCAAATCGAGTCCAATTTCAAGGTTTTCAGTCTCATTACTCTTATTATATCATTACAAACTATTCCAACCCACTAGTTCACTTACATCCCCAGTTTACGCGTTTTTAGAAAATCTTTCGAAAAAATTTCCGCAAACGCTACGAAAGGGTCCCGAACCCTCTGAACCTACCCAGATTTATCCAAACATGTTCGTAGTATCATATATAACTCATAACTATCGTTAAAATAAAATAAAAATCATTATACGTAAAAATCCACTTTTACCAGAAACTTTCATATTCTATCGGATCGACCAAACTCATTCCGTTTTCACTCGAGTTCTACCAAATGCACATATTCAATATACTAATATTCAAAAAATTCATTTTATATCATTACGCTACTATATGAAACTACTGGATATATCCAAAAATTTAGCGAAAAACTTGAAATTTGCAGATTTTTATCGGGAGGTCTTATGAGATTTCGAGGGTATATATGGACTCCAAACGATCCCATGAACACGCTGGAATCAACAGAATTCCGATCGAAGCTACTGTTCACCATATTCATTTGAATCTTCATTCCTAGTTTCGCATGGAACCGTGTATATAACGAAAAATTCATCACCGCCAACTTGTAGTACTCTCCAAGAGCTTCGATTTGGCTGGTAGCTCGGGTCATGAAATGAAGCGACGAGCCATGATCGACAAAACCCATCATACACGTCTCTCTTCTTTCACTCGTCGTTCGCCGATGTTCTGAGGCTGTTACCGACCACCACAAGGTGGAGAGGTGGACGACACACCCCTCTGGCTGGTCGCGGTGACCGGCGATGGCCTGCAGGCCGCTGGCGTGACCAGCAGTTCAAAGAATGAATTTTTGGGTGTAGGGGGTCGAGTTGGAAGATTATGAATGTTTTGCCGATTTGGAAATTAAAGGAAACTTCAGGGTATGGATTGGTTAGCCTATCTATCGGATGTGTAATCTATGTTGGCGAGCATTAGTTATTAGCATAATTGATTTGCATGGAGATACTTGATTTTGATGTCATATTGGGCATGGATTGGTTATCCTATCATCATGCTATAGTAAATTATCATGAGAAATTAGTAGAGTTTGAAAGTCCAAATTGGTAGAGATTTTCTTTTAAGTGAGAGAGATGTTTTATTCCCTCGTGTGTAATCTGTAGGAAACGACTTTCCTTAGCGCAGCACAAGTTGGTTGTGGTGGGCATCAGCTCCAGTATGGATCTTTAAAATTTTATTTTCCTTCTCCATTTGTTGTAGTAGCCGAAATCAATCCTTTGGTGTCCAACATTTGGATCAACCACTAAATCTTCCGAACTATGACTCGAAACCAACAAACTGAAGTTTTCACTCACAAAGATCAAAACTCTAAATAATTTAGAAAATTAAGATGTCACAATGGTTTTTGGCTTTTGAAATTTCAAACACTCTCACAACACTTGTGAATGTTTGAACTTCTTCTTTCTTTTCTTTCTCACAACACTTGTGTGAATGAATGCAAAAATGTTAACTGATGAGTTGTAAATATATCACTATTTCCCACTCATTTGACCTAATTTTTGGTATATTTTCTTGGGTTTTATGAAATTTTTGATGTGTTTTGTGTTATTTTGTTGATAAATAAGGTTTCAGGACTCTTTGGAGGTGATTCGGGGCCAAAACAAAGAAAAACAGGCAAAAATGGCAAAACTGTCATTTGGCGCGTCGCGACCACTAACGTGCGCCAGACCTCTGCGAACATGCAATGGGACATATGGACCAATCATATGGATTCTGCTAAAATACGCCGGATGCTAACGTGCACTGAATATATTAACATGCGCCTACCGCGTGTCAACTTTACAACAAATCATGCTAACATGTGCCAGACACGTGTCACCATCACATGCTGCCGATAATCGCCATCACCACGTGTCATCCATGTGGCGTCCTAATTGGTACGTAATCACACGTGTATAACGCAAGTGCACGTATCGTTCAAGTAGTCTAAAAAGTATCGATCTCACAAGGACTTAATTCCTAAGCTATTAATTTATGAAGCCAAATTATTACAAGTATCTAATGGATTGGTTGTTTGTTTGGATGATGACTTTAAACTTAAAACAAGTAGATAAAATTGCACGAAAGTAGGTTTAGGAAAATTTAATATTAAAAAACTATCTAGGGTTGTGAATCTTTCCAATATATTTTAAAAAATGAAGTGGTTATTTCATGTTTGTGTAATATATTGGTTTACTAACCTGGAAAACGAACTATGCAAAAGCCTCTGTCGATGGTCAGTTGCATATACCCAGTGTAACACAATTAAACCATATGTCTATGTCAATCAAATAACCTGGATTCATTAAGATTAAGTTCCAATTGTGGCTACCCCCGCCCGACAGGTATATGTCTATCTTGTAAGGAATTCTATTAAAGGGTTATCTATCCTCAAGGAAGATCGTGGGCTATTAAGTCTAAGGCTGAAACCTAAAATTCCTTTGTCAAGTTTATTTTAAGTTTACCAGATCAATCTTATTAGTGGCCAGTTAACAAGACACATTAAGCTTAAGACTTAATAAGTAAACCTTTATATTACCCAAAATATAAAATAACCCCTTATAACCTTGTGATATTGGAATTCATCACAACCCCAGATAATGGACTTAGTTACGACACATATCGAATGCTAATAAAAGCTTCAATAAAATAAAAGACAAAAAGTAAAAGCTGGAAATTAAATAAAGTAAATGCTGGAAATTAAAAAATGTAAAAGTACAATAAAAGAAAATGTTGGGGGTTAGAGGATCCACTTTTAATATTTCAAAATTAGAAATCTCCCTTATTGTCAGTATTTACCGATTAATTATATTTAAACCAACTATATAGGCGGTAATATCATTTGTCCAAAGTCCAACCGACTATATAGGTAGTAACAAAATCATATAAACCAACCATATAAGTGGTAACAATGTTACACATAAACCGACCATATAGGCGGAAACTAAGTCCAATAATGTAAAACCAGCCATATAGGCGGTAAATAAGGTTGTCACATAAACCGACCATATAGGCGGAAACTAATTAATCCAAATTTTAATTAAAAAAAGGTGAAGGTGGAGTGATTTGATCTTTTTCTTTTTCCTTTGCTTCTTTTTCCTCCACTGTGGAACTGCATCTTTTGGAACTTTTTCTATGGATGCCTTGATTCCAACATCTTTGTTGATTTCAGTACCGCTTTTCAAGGTGATGGATTGACATTGCTCATTCCCTCTGTTCCTTGGATTTGGCTATGTGTTGCTTAGAAGATTTCCTCGCGGTCTGTAACTCTGAGCATTGGCCAGTTGTCCAATCCGATTCTCAAGTGCTTTGATGGAAGCAGATTGACTTTGAAATATAGCATCATATTTTTTTAACTGAGCCAGCACTTCTACTTTCCTGGTTCAGTTGCCTGCTTCTGGCCTTTGTTCGGCAGTTGGAATCCAGGTGGTGGATAGTTATTTTACCTTGAATTGATAATCCATGAGAAATTGGGATGATTCGTCCACCCTGGGTTGAAGGTGTTGTAATAGGGATTGTTCCCATTTCTAGTGAAATTGTTGACAAAATTCACCGTTTCTTCAAGTTGGTTTGGTTCTGGTGCTCCTCCATATGGTGAACTTGTGGATCCAGTGGTAAGAGTCTCCATGAATTTGCATATCTGATCCAGCTTGGCGTTGACTGCTGTATTGTCTCCAACTTCATAAATCCAGCAATTCTTTGGATCATGTTCCTTTCTGTTGGCCACAAGGAATTGTTATTTGCCATTTCTTGGATTAGGTCTTAGGCTTGATATTCTCCTTTTGCCATCAAAGCTCCTCCAGCCGCAGTTTCAATTGTGGTTCTCATTAGTCCAGAAAGTCCATTATAGAATGTTTGGACTTGAAGCCATTTTGGAATCTCATGGTGAAGATATTTCCGGAGCAAATCTTTGTACCTTTCCCAAGCTTTTTAGAGAGTTTTCCGAGTCAGATTGCACAAAGGATTTGATGTCATTCCTCAGCTTTCCATTTCTGGCTAGTGGAAAGTACTTTGCAAGAAATTTGGGGGCTAGAGTGTTCCAAATTGTGATGGAACCTACTGGTAGTGAATGTAGCCAAGCTTTAGCTCTGTCTTTCAAGGAGTATGGAAAATCTCATAGTCTCATTGCTTCTTCAGCTGCTCGGTTGTAATTGAAAGTGCCGCAAACTTCCAGGAAGTTGCTGATGTGGGCATTAAGATCTTCAGTTACACTTCCCCCAAACTGAACTGACTGCTGAATCATCTGAATGCATGTTTTAATGTCACATGCATTTGATGGTAAGAGAGGAAGTACAATACAGGAAATAAAGCCGTCAACCACCAGAATGGTTCTGTCTCGAATAGGAATTGGTGGTGCAACCTCCAAAGGTTCAGGTTCCATGTTAATGATTACTTCTTGGCCTTCTCGCATTTCCCTTCTCAACTGTCTGATCGTTCTTTCAATCTCTGGGTCAAGCGGTCAGATTTCAAAGCTTTAGATTCCTCTTATGTAGTCTCTGAGAACCTGAAACACAAGAAAACAAAATCAATAAATAAAAAGAAATTAGATACAAGTAAAGATATCTAACCTCAAAACTAATAGTGAAAGATAAATAAGTCACCGGCAGCGGCGCCAAAAACTTGTTCGGTGTGTAATCACACGCGTATAACCTAAGCGCATGTATCGTTCAAGTAGTATAAAAAGTATCGATCCCACGAGAACTTAATTCCTAAGCTATTAATGTTGGACAATTATGACCCATAGCGTCACTATTTGTACAGATCATGGTGTTGTTGTACAAATTAACTATGTGACAAAGGAGATTGTACTCATATCATTTGTGATTAGATCACCAAGATATATAAATGATAGGAGGTCCCTGTGATTTTTTCCTGGATTGAGAATGATATGAGACAATATCAATCCACGAAGGATAAATCATTAAATATCCGTAGTCAGAGCATTATCGTGATTGGACATCGATGAATGCACAAAAGACTAGTATTACACTTGTGCGCATTGTGAGGGCACAACGACATAGTTCCCATATATTTGGGTATAGGATACTCATGCAAGTGTAATAGGAGGTTGTGTTTTACCGATGGTACGGGAAACAGCTTCGCTCTAGATAGACCCCATCAGAATTCCATTGCTAGTATGACTATGTGTCTATGGATGTCCGAAATCATGGTAGGTGTATTTGGTCTTAACCTGAGACTTGCACTGCTAATACTTGCGACAATCAATATACTTTGGTTGCGGTCGTGCAGGACTTTAACAGGTTCTATGTACGCCAATGCTGGGTATATTGAGAATCATAGTGTGTTGGGTGTGATGTCAAGACAGAAGTGTCACTGCAGTCATATGGAGATGATGATCGCGCAGGGATACAGAACTGGTTCTCTAAAAAGGTTGCAAATGTCGGGATAATATGAATTGGTCATGATTATCCGATAACAAAGAGACTAGTTGCTCGTTATCCGATATATGCTTCGTATAGGGCAGACACTGTACCAGCCCCAGGCCTTGCATGTGATCATCCGATACAAGATCGAAATACGCAATACTACGTATACTATGCCTGATATAGATCCTTTATTCCTGTAAGGATATCTGGAGAATTGGGTAGGCATGGCGCTTTGCTAGAAGCCAACCTTGTCTTGTAAATCGGTATAAACGTAGTACTTGGTACTTACGTGTTCGGATAGTCCGACGACCGAATTTACTGCCAACATATCCGGGGATCTCATGGGTCGCTTCCCAAAGATTCACCGATGACGTATGACTCACACTTTTAGTTAATCTGGGATTAATTAGATGAGAGAGAAAATTAATCTGGGATTAATTGCGGAGATATTTTATCTGGGATAAAATATGAATAAAAGAGAGATAACGGTTAATTTGGAATTAATCGATTAATTAATATATTCGATATATTAAACGAGATTAGATTTCGACGCGGAATTAAAATTAGATTTTAATTCGGGCGAATGAGTTAATTTAGAATTAATTTGTTAGCGATGTGAATAGTGACTTCGCTAGGCGTAATCATTTAATTACGACGCAACGAAAAATTCGTTAATTTGGAATTAGCGAACCCAAGCCCATGAATATTTGCGAGCGCATTCGCATTTCGAATTTGAGTGCGGCACGCAAGTCAAATCAAGCATCAAATCATTTAATTGGTTTGACTTTTAAAGCCAAAAATTATGTATATTTTTTTTTTGAAATCATTTAACCAATTATAACACACATCTTTCATATATCTCTCTCCTTTTTCCCTCCTCTCTCTCACGGCATCACTGCCAATTTTCTTCACTGGTTTCTGCCATGGAAACCGAGCAGATGGGAAGCTAAAGTGGGAAATTTGTGGCAAATTTCTTGAGTGCTAGCACACTTCCGAGACATGCGAATGTGATAGGGAAGTCCACCCATGAGACGGGAATCAAATGCTGAAGCTTGGAGCTTGGTTTCTTGTTGATTGAAGTCCGAACATAGTGGACTGTCACTGCTACTGCAGAGAGGTCCAAGGGTAGAAAATAAATCTTTGTTGCCTACCGCGTCGCTTAACCGATCGATGTGAGTATTCCGCAACTCCCTCGTATGTATTCACACATGTTCATGCTTGTTTATTGATCATTGGGACCTTAGTAAACTCCAACAATGGTATCAGAGAAAGAAAAAGCATGAAATATTTTAGGGCTTAAAATTTGGGTAAACTTGATTTTGAGCATGTATAATGAAATTGGATGAATTAGCATGCTTAAATGTGTTTTAATTGATGATTGATTGGATCAATTTGATTAAAAATTATTTGGAACAAATTTGCCCAATTTTGTTGTGTTGGCTGAATGTCCACCTTGCCCTATTGTCTTGGAATTTTTGATTTTTGATCATTGGATGTGTTGGAAATAATTCGGGAATATGATTTAATGTCGATTGTGGAATTAATTGGATTGAAACCGAATCGGACGTTAAATCCCCAAATTGCCGAGAATGATATAGCATGAAAATGGGTTTGATTTTTGATGAAATTGTGTTGGACACTATTTGATGTTGAAAAGCATGATTAGTTGTATAAATTGAAGATTTGTAAATATTGATTTATGTGATTAATTATGCAATACACTTTAGAATTAATTAAATTGTGAAATTGGGTTTTTGTGATTTTATTGATTTGGGCCTATTTTGTGAAATTGGGCTTGAAAGTTGTTATTGGGCTTATTGGGCTTGGTTGTACCAAGTTGGGTTAAGGCAAATTGGATTGAATCCAATTGGGCCCAAAACCGCCCCCATAAAGCCCAAATGCGACTAATGGACCTTTAAAGTTTAATTGGGCCTAAATTGATTTCTGGGCTTATGGGGTAACTCCCGGATTGGACTTTGGTTATTGGGTTCTACCCGAGTTGACCAAAAGTCCACACCTTAAGAAATTAATTAAAAGCCCATTGGACTTTAATTAAATTAACGTTGGACGTTAATCGGGTTTTGAGACCCGTTGCGATTAAATTTGGAATTTAAGTCGTAAAGGTTTATTAAATAAAGTGTAGTATTTAATTTGGAATTAAATAGAGAATTAGAATTAAATACAAATTGAATTGGATTTAATTATGTAGTTTAATTTAATTCGAGAATTCGTACTTTGAGTACTTATTCGCAAAATGAGTTTGGCTCGAGCAAAATCAAATCGTTGTTTGAACATTGGATGATCACTAATTATCAGATTAATTAATTTTATTTGATTGATTGATAACATGCTTGTGTGAATACATGGTTGCGATGCATGAATAATGTATATCGGATGGATATTAGATGGGTGGGGCAATTTTAGAAATTGTTGTAATAAATTTGATTTATTAATTGGACCTGTGTGTCCAGCCTTATTACCTCCTTATTCTTTGTATTCTCTTCTCACCTATTCCCCTCAATGTAAATGAGGTTTCTTTAGAAGTGTAGTGTAACGGGTAGAAGTGATACATGTGCTAGCGGGAGAGAGAAATATAGAGATTTGATCTAGGATAAATTGTGTAAAGTGTCCATCCGCAAATCATTATTATTTTATTATACGCGCTTTATTATGTGTTTACAATGCATGTTTAAGGGTGTATGATGATGAGACCTTAACAAAGATAATAAATTGGTTGCCAATTTGCACTCGAAAAACCCTCGCAAAATATTAAACGCCTTTCCTTCCATTGAGTGATTCTCACTCAAGATCCGAGACTGGCATTGGCTTGTTGGCCAAAGTCAAGGTCTTTGTCCGTCGAGGATGTGTTTGAATCACGAGAGCTTTGTTCTATATTGGTGTCTTGTCCAAGTTGTGGTTTGTTGGCCAAAGTCAAGACCACTTCTTGTCCATCGACATTGATTACGAAGCTTTCCATGGTCAATGGGTCGCGCTTAACTGGGATCACCAAGTTTGTTTTGCCAAAGCCAAGGCTTAGTTGATTCAGAGGAAAAAGGTTAGGTAATACATTGGATGTATTGGCATATATAAGATATATGTTTCGGACTTGGATGTCCCCTACCGAATTTAGGAATTGGATTGGATCCAATCGATCTTTGAGATCTACCTAGTTAATTATCATACAATTTGTTGGCCAAACTAAAGATTGTGTGATATTTAACGGATCCTAGCCCACTAGGAAACACGGTTTCCCAAGTACTCGACAGAGGGTTAGAGGCTCGTCGAAAAATAGTGAGAGGCAAGAATTGAATTTGCAATATTCGTTTAATTACTTGCCATACGAGCTCAACCAAATATCATTCGTCAAATAAATTAAATGTTAGTTGGACTAATATTTAAATGTTGTTTTTAATAAATAGTTGGACTATATTCAAAATATTCATTTATAGTTGATTTTATAATTGGATTATAGTAATCAATACAATTAATTTTAATCTATTAAATTATAGTTGATTAAATAGTTGGACTATCGTAATCATTATAATAAATAGTACCTAAATCATTGATTAAATAGTTGGACTATTAGAATCAAGATAGAAATTGAAAGATTGACATTTAAAATATAATCCTAGGGAAAATATTTAAATGGTTTAATTTTCAAATTGGGAATAATATTACAGGATGGTCCTGGAAAAACTAATAAGTTACTTTATTTGATAAAATAACATATTAAACCTAAGCTGGGAGTTAAGCAAATAGTAGAGAATAATCTTTGGAAGATTTATGTGATGATAACTTAAGTGCTTAATCCATTAAGCTTATCGCAGTAGACTCCTTAATTTCTGAATCAGGTCTAAGGATTAGATCCTTAAAGTATGATAATGAAATTGAAGGATCTTCATAAATCTATAGTTAGATTTTAGAAGTACTAAATTGCAATATTTAACTCTTGGAGAGTTAATGAAAATTCTCAAGGAGACAAAGTCAAAGTTTGCAATTAGGCAAGTAGCGCAAGGCGTACCTTACTTTGATATTCTAGAAACCCGAGGCTTGGCCAAAGGCTACTGGAGTGTTGAAAAGGGCAAAGGCAAAATCATTATAATCTTCTGGGAAGATAAATGACATATCCCAAAATGTCTGCCTAAATTGTGGCAAACGGGATCGCGGAAGCGTGACTGCCGTTTGGACAAAGCATACATGAAGGAATTGAAGACGAGCTAGGCTCTGACTTCAAATATGTTTGTCATAAATATATTCACTACTAGTATTAAAATTGGATTTTAGATACTTAGTGTGAAATATATAGATATTGATGTTCAGAATCTGCTGTGAGCAGAATACTGACTTCAGTTGAGCTTATTCTGCGAATTGGAAACGGGACGAAAGTCGCTGTTTTAACCGTAGATTCCTAAATTTAGGAACTACCTTCGGGTGTGTACCTAAATTTGGAAACTGTTATAATGTAACTAGTTTGACTAGAAACATTATCTCTATTTCAGTGTTTGACCCGCTGCGGGTGAACCTTTATATTCTAGAACACTAAAGTGTTTTATTATATAAAGATGATATTGAGATAAACACATTAGATGTGAATAACAGAATTTATATTTTGAATATAAATAAATCTCAAGAATATAATATGACAAAAAAATAGCTCAAACTGATTTGATCAGAAGAAACTAATTTGTGGCATTGTTGTCTGGGACACAATTAAACAAGATTCGTATATCCACACTTTTGAAGAGTGGGTACTAGGACTAATTTGATCATATTCAAATAAAGTCTTCGAATCTAGTTTATTGGGCAAAGTGCCTAAAACACTATTTACTTGGTAAAAGTGTAAATGCCACTGATCTGTTAGCCCTAGTTCATAGTGAAGCAAGTGGGCCCATGTCTAGCTAGGCTAAAGGTGGAAATGAATATTTCGTGACCTTTACGGATGCTGAAAAATAAATTGCTGAAAGTAAATTGCTGAAAAGTAAATGCTGAAAGTAAATTGCTGAAAGTAAATTGCTGAAAAGTAAATTGCTGAAAGTAAATTGCTAAAAAGTAAATAAAGTAAAATTACAATAAAAGAAAATGCCGAGGTAAAAGGATTCACTTTTATTACTTCTATTTTATATATCTCCATTAATATAATATATTAACTTTGCATGATAATTACCAACCATCCATATAGGCGGTATCTACATTAAGTCAAATTAATAATTAATTACCAACCGACCAATCAGGCGGTATCCAGTTTAGTCAGGTTAAAACCAATTTAAATAATTACCAACCGACCAATATAGCGGTATCCTCGTTAAGTTAGGTTTTAACTAGTTTATATATTATAATTAAGGGAGATTAATCTAAATATTAGTAATAAAAGTTTTACCTTTTACCCCAGCAAAGGGGAGTTACCTCCTCATTACTGAAAAGTAAAAACTGAAAATTAAAGAAAGAAAAGTATTGTGCGAAAAAGTAAATTGCGGAAAGTAAAAAATGAAAAGTAAAGAAATTAAAGTGCGAAAGCGGAAATTAATTACTAAAAGCTTTAAATAAACAAGCAAGATACAATCTTCTTAGTATTCTTAAGGAATTCCTTAGAAGAAAGTATGAATTTTACAAATGAAATGGCTTGGTATTTATAGGCAAAATTTTGCCTCAATCAAATCATCCACCAAATCCATTATTAATTGCTCCACTAATTGCTCCACCAAATCCATTATTAATTTCTCCACTAATTGCTTATCATGTTTGATGGTGATTTGATAATTTTTATTATTTATTTATTAATTTATTTTTTGCTTTGAAAATGATTGAAAGCGACTTTAATAATTACACACAACATACTTCTAGATGGTTCATCAATTTCGGGCATGATATCTTCAGAATTCGAAATTATTTTCTCTTTCCAAGTTGTAGATCTTTGAGTCGTCTTTAATCTGGAACTTGAATCAGCTCAATCCGATATCGGAGTAAAATGTTATGCCTAAAATACGACAGATGCGCAAAACTGGAATTTCCAAAACTACACTTCGTTAAAACGCCCTTTCAAGTTTTCAATCTCCAAAATTAATATGTCAAGTCCAATTTTTGCCCTTATTTGACCCACATTTCGTCCTAAATAATTTCATTGTGTCCCAATATTATTTTATCTGTAAAATAAACTAAAACACATCAAAACGTTCATCAAACCCGAGAAACTAAACAAAATATTAAGTAAAAGGGGCGGTAAATATTGATATATTTTCCGCTCATCAAGACCCCGCAGAATCCCATTGGTAGTATGACTATGTGTCTATGGGAATCCGCATCAGGTAGGTGTATTTGGTCTTAACATGAGACTTGCATCGCTAGTACTTGCGACAATCAATACGCTTTGATTTTGGTCGTTCATGACTTTAACAGGTTCTATGTGCGCCTCTTCTGGGTTTTTTGAGTATCGTAGTGTATTGGGTGTGATGTCAAGAAGGAAGTATCACTTTAGTCATAATGAGATGATGATCACGCAGGGATACAGAACTGGTACTTTAAAATGGTTGCAACCATCGGGATAATATGACAGGGTCATGATTATCCGATTAAAGAGACTAGTTATTTGTAATCCGATATATTCTTCGTACGGGACATACACTATTCTAGCCCCAAGCCTTGCATGTGACATCCGATTCTGGATCGCAATACACAATACTACATATACTACGCCTGATATATATTCCATTAAGAATATTTCAGGAGAATTGGGTAGGCACGGTGCTTTGCTAGAAGCCAACCATGTCTCGTAAATCGGTAAAAACGTAGTACGAGGTACGTACGTATTCGGATAGTCCGACGATCGAATTTACTGCCAACATATCCAGGGATCTCTTGGGTCGCTTCCTGAAGATTCACCGATGACGTATGATTCGAGCATAATTAACCTGGGATTAATTTCGGAGAGATTTTATCTGGGATAAAATACTATTTGAAGAGAGAGAACGATTAATTTGGAATTAATCGATAAAATAATATATTCGATATATTAAACGAAATTAGATTTCGACGCGTAATTAAAATTAGATTTTAATTCGGGCAAACGGATTAATTTAGAATTAATTCGCTAGCGACGTGAATAATAATTTTTCTTGGCATTATTATTTAATTAAATTTGATTTAATTATGTCGCATCAGAAAGTTCGTTATTTCAGAATTTGCGAACCCCAGCCCGGGAGTGTTTGCGGGCCCATTCGGATTTCGAATCAAGTGGGGCCCACAAGTCACATCACTAGTCACATCACTTGTCACTTTGAGTGATGGGCTTTGGTGACAATGATGATGACTTGCCTTACACACTTTGTATACTTGATGGCTTGTGTAAGACTTTTACCAAAATTTTGGTAAATCATTTATTTTGATTTTTGAAATTAAAATAGATAAGTCAACACACATTTTCTCTCTCTCTCTCTCTCTCATTCACGCAAATCTCAACAAAATTGAACTCTCCCAATTTCTTCATCTTGGCCGAAAGCACAAGGAGGAAGAAGGTGAATTTTGTTGCAAAATTTACCAAGAGCTAGCACTTACAAGAATCAAACAAGGTGATAGGGAAACCTGTTGGACAATTATGACCCATAGCATCACTATTTGTATAGATCATGGTGTTGTTGAACAAATTAACTATGTGACAAAGGAAATTGCCCTTTTATCATTTGTAATTAGATTACCAAGATGTATAAATGATAGAAGGTCCATATGATTAGTTCCGGATTGAGATGATATGAGACAGTATCAACCCACGAAGGTTTAATCATTAAATATCCCTAGTCGTAGTATTATCGAGATTGGACATCGATAATGAGGAGTAGACTAGTATTACACTTGTGCGCGTTATGGGAGCATAACGACATAGTTCTCATATATTTGGGTATAGGATACTCATGCAAGTGTAATAGGAGGTTGTGTTTACCGATGGTACGGAAACAGCTTCGCTCTGGATAGACCCCTCGGAATTCCATTGGTAGTATGACTATGTCTATGGAAGTCCGAATCAGGGTAGGTGTATTTGGTCTTAACCTGAGACTTGCACCGTTAATACTTGCGACAATCAGTATACTTTGGTTTTGGTCGTCCAGGGCTTTAACAGGTTCTGTGTACGCCTTTTCTGGGTATATTGAGAATCTTAGTGTATTGGGTGTGATGTCGAGAGGGAAGTATCACTCCAGTCATAGTGGAGATGATGATCACGTAGGATACGGAACTGGTGCTCTTATATGCTGCAGCTATCGGGATATTATGACTAGGTCATGTTTATCCGATTATAGAGACTAGTTACCAGAGATCCGATATGTGCTTCGTACGGGGCAGACACGATTCCAGCCCCAGGCCTTGCACGTGACATCTGATGCTGGATTGCAATACGCAATACTACATATACTACACCTGATAAAGATCATATATTCCTTTAAGAATATTTCTGGAGAATTGGGTAGGCACGGTGCTTTGCTAGAAGCCAACCATGTCTTGTAAATCGGTAAAAATATAGTACTAGGTACGTACATGTTCGGATAGTCCGACGATCGGATTTACTGCCAACATATCCGGGGATCTCATGGGTCGCTTCCCGAAGATTCACCGATAACGTATGACTCGCACTTTATTAATCTGGATTAATTATAAGAGAGAGAAAATTAATCTGGGATCAATTGCGGAGATATTTTATCTGGGATAAAATATCAATTTAAAGCGAGAACGATTAATTTGGAATTAATCGATAAAATAATATATTCGATATATTATACGAAATTAGATTTCAACGCGGAATTAAAATTAGATTTTAATTCGGGCGAACGAGTTAATTTAGAATTAATTCGCTAGCGATGTGAATAGTAATTTTGCTAGGCATAATTATTTAATTAAATTTGATTTAATTACGTCGCAACGGAAAATTCGTTTATTCGGAATTAGCGAACCCGAGCCCGGGAGTGTTTGCGGGCCCACTCGCATTTCGAATTCAAGTGCGGCCCACAAGTCACATCTAGCATCAAATCACTAGTCAATCAAGTTATGGAAGTCACATCACTTTGAGTGAAGTGATGCTTGTCATCATTGATTGATGTGAATAGTGATGTGAGTTGTTGTAGGCATTTAATGCCATTTTGGCTCCAAAATATTGTTTGACTTTTTAAAAGGATATACATAATTTTGGAAAACCATTTATGTTATTAGTTTTTGGAAAACTAAAATACAACACACTCTTTTCTCTCATTCTAACACACACAGTTTTGGAACCAATTTCCCCTCTCTCCCATTTGGCTTTGAAGCCAATTTTCTCTCTAATCTCTTGGCTAGGCCGAGAACAAGAAGGAAAATAAGGAAAATTTGTGGCAAATTTTCGAATGCTAGCACATGAAGAGTCATCCAAGGTGATAGGGAAACAAACCCTTGAGCATGGAATCACCATTTACAAAGCTTGGAGCTTGGAGCATCAATGGAGGGCTTGACCGAATTCCATGGAGCACCAAAATTGAAGAAAGATGAGAGCTTCAAAGCTTGAAGAGTTTTTGTTGTTCATCGCATCAAAATCCGATCAATGTAAGTATGATTCTGCCATACTTCTTTGTTGTATTCACACATGATTTATAAGCTTAATGATCTTGGGACTATAGTAGAAACCCAACAATGGTATCAGAGCATTGTTTAAGCATGAAATTGGAATTAGGGTAAAATTGGGTAAAAATGATTTGAGCATGTTTCTATGAAATTGATTGTTGATATATGCTTGAATGATGATAACATGGTGTTATGCATGATCAATTTCATGAAATTTTGATTGGATCAATTTTTCCCGAAATATGTTGGCTTGGCCGAATATTAACAATGCCCTAAAGTCATGGTATTTTTTTATTTTGATCATTGGATGAGTTGAAATCACTTGGGTAATGTTGATTTGGGATTTAATTGGATTGAATTTTGAATTGGACAAATAATCCCCAAAATGTCGTGAATGTGATAGCCTGTAAAATGATGTGATTTTTTGATACCATTGAGTGATTCTTACTCAAGATCCAAGACTGGCATTGGTTTGTTGGCCAAAGTCAAGACTTTGTTCGTCGCAGATGTGTTTGAATCATGAAAGCTTTGTTCCATATTGGTGTCTTGTCCAAGTTGTGATTTATTGGCCAAAGTCAAGATCACTTCTTGTCCATTGACATTGATTACGAAGCTTTCCAAGGTCAATGGGTTCCGCTTAACTGGGATCACTAAGTTTGTTGTGCCAAAGCCAAGGCTTAATTGATTCAAAGGAAAAAGGTTAGGCAATATATTGGATAAATTGGCATATATAAGATATATGTTTCGGACTTGGACGTCCACCTACTGGATCTAGGAATTGGATGGGATCCAATTGATCTTAAAGATCTACCAGATTAAATAAAGCCTCAATTAATCCCATATTAATTTTCTCTCTCTAAATTAATCCCAGATTAATTCTAGTTTAAGTCAACTGTCATCGGTGAATCTTTGGGAAGCGACCTAAGAGACCTCTGGATATGTTGGCAGTAAATCCGGTTATCGGACTATCCGATTAAGGGCGTACCTCATACCACATGCTAACGGATTTACAAGACATGGTTGGCTTCTAGCAAAGCATTGTGCCTACCCAATTCTCCAGAAATATTCTTACTGGAATATACAATCTATGTCAGGCGTAGTATACGTAGTATTCTGTATTGCGATCCAGTATCAGATGTCACGTGCTAGGCCTGGGGCTGGAATTATGTTTGCCCCGTACGAAGCACATGTCGGATGTCTGGTAACTAGTCTCTATAATCGGATGAACATGACCTAGTCATCTCATCCCGATAACTGCAGTACTTAAGAGTACTAGTTCCATATCCTACGTGACATCATCTCCACTATGACTGGAATGATACATCCGTCTTGACATCAAACCCAATACACTATGATTCTCAATATACTCAGCAGAGGCGTACACAGAACCAGTTAAAGCCCTGGACGACCAAAACCAAAGCATATTGATTGTCGCAAGTATTAGCGGTGCAAGTCTCAGGTTAAGACCAAATACACCTATCCTGATTTCGGACTTCCATAGATACATAGTCATACTACCAATTGAATTCCAAGGGGTCTATCCAGAGCGAAGCTGTTTTCCGTACCATCGGTAAAACACAACCTCATATTACACTTGCATGAGTATCCAATACCCAAATATATGAGAACTATGCTATTGTGCCATCACAACGCGCACAAGTGTAATACTAGTCTCTTACACATTATCGATGTCCAATCTCGATAATACTCTGACTAGAGATATTTAATGATTAATCCTTCGAGGATTGATACTGTCTCATATCATCTCAATCCAGGAACTAATCATAAGGACCTCTTATCATTTATACATCTAAGTGATCTAATCACAAATGATAAGAGTGCAATCTCCTTGTCACATAGTTAATTTGTACAACAACACCATGATCTGTACAAATAGTGACGCTATGGGTCATAATTGTCCGACAATCTCCCACTTGGCCTATAGCCAGTCACTCGAGTGTGATACACCCGAACTATGTACGGTTCGCTCAAACTGTTGAGGAAAGGCTTTCGTCAGCGGATTTGCGTGATTATCGTCTGATATGATTTATTCGATCATCGCATCGCCAAGATGTATGATTCGAACGAATCAGATGAATAGTCGAAGTATATATCTGGACCGTTGATGAGAACATTAATTCTTAAGCCTGTGCTGATGCCTAGCTCAGCTGCTAACAGAACTATATCTAATCTATTTAGATTTATCATCGACCCAAATGGCTTCTATTGCTGCCTCAGCCCACATTTGTTGTTTATTCGGTAACGGTATCTTGCTTGGAAGATTTCCAGCTCACTTTTCCGTTATTCAAACTGTATAGTACCGTTGTTTTTATCGGTTAGTAAACTTGCAGCAGTGATCCCAGTCACTTCAAGTTCTCCTTCTCCATAGTTTAAGACATCATCCTTAGTTCTCTAAGATACTAACGAATGTTCTTAATATCAATCCAGTGACTATCACTTGGATTGACCTGTTTGTGACTCCATATGATCAAAGTGTATGAAACACGAGGTCACGTACATTTTTCAATGTACGAGTTCTCAGAGAGTGTTAACAACTTTAAATCTATCCCAGTAGATCTTTATTCCTACAATAAAGGTTGTTTCTCCTAAGAATTCTACGGAGAATTTTGAAGAAAGCCAAGCTTTCACCGATTGTAATATGGGAATATCATTTCCAAGAAATGACATATCATCATTATTTAGGACATCATTGTCAGTGCGCTCCCCCTAACCTCCTTATATACAAAAGAATCATATTCGTTTTGAATCAAATCATACACCATTATGATTACATCAAAATGATAAATCTAAGAACCTAATGCTTGCTTCAATCCAAACATGGATCGAATAACCTGCAAACCTTGTTTGCTAGTTTTGGTACGACAAAATCATTAGGATGTTGTAAATATCCTCCAAAAGGTTTTCGTCAAAGAAAGCGGTTTTGGCATTCAGCTGCCACATTTCGTAAATGAAACATGCAGCTTCAGCAAGCATTATCCAAATGGATTTACCGTGGCAACAGGTAAGAGGTTTCGTCTTAATCGACACAATGTTGATAACGATACATTTTCACTACAAGCCTAGCTTAGTACGTTGGTATGTTCCCTTCCATGTATGTCTTTATTGAAGACTTATATAGTACTAATAGGCACAATGCCTTACGGTACAACAACTAGTCTCTAAACATAGTTGGTATACATGGAATCTATTTCGGACTTCATGGCACTTTACCATAATGGGGAGTCGATACCTTGTATCACTTTCTCATATGTAGTCAGTTCGTCTTCCTCAATAAGATTGACATCTTTATGAGGTGAGATCAGAAACCCATACCTCCCAGGTTGTTTTCTGACTCTCTCCGACTAAGGCGCGTCTTGTGTTTTCGACGATTGTGGTACAGATTCATCCTTGATGAACTGTTTGTGTTCCATTAAGGACTAGGTGCTTTGAACAGTATTACTCCGATTTTCATCGAGTTTTACTATCCTCCCACTTACCACTGCATATCGGTATTCCTCTTAGGAAAAACGCATAGGGAGCAACAATTACATTGTTCTCATGTGAGATGTATAAGTACTATACTTTGGTTTCCCTAGGATAACCTACAATTTAGGCACTTATCCGATTTGGGTTCTAGTTTGGTATCATACAAACGTATGCCTAGCATTCCCAAATCTTCAAGAGTGAGAAAACCATGTTTCTTTCCTGTTCATATTAAATATGAATTCTGTCTAACAGATTTTCATGGAACCTTATTCAAAATAAGTATTGCACTGTTAATGCTTATCCCTTTGAAGGAAAATGGTATTTCAGAGCGACTCATGATTAACCTTATCATGTCTAACAAAATTCGGTTTCTCTGTTTGGACACACCGTCAGATTGACGTGTTCTAGGAGGAGTCCTCATTGAAAGAATACTATACTTTTTCAAGTATTTGAGAAACTTACTGCTTAAGTATTTTCATCATGGTCAAACCGTGATGGTTTTAATACTTTAGCCGATCTGTTTGTCTATTTCGTGTCGAAACTCTAAAAGTTTATGATTCGTGTTTCATAAGAAACACATAACCATAAATCGATGCCACATCCGTAAAGGTCACGAAACATTCATTTCCACATTTAGCCTAGCTAGACATGGGTCCACTTACGTTACTATGAACGAGGGCTAACAAATCGGTGGCACTTACACTTTTACCAAGTAAAGGTGTTTCAGGCACTTTGCCTTATAAACTAGATTCGTAGACATCATTTGAATAGAATCAAATCTGTCCTAGTATCCACTCTTCAAAATTATGGATATTGAAATACAACACACTCTTCTCTCTCCTTATAACACACACGATTTTGGAACCAATTTCCCATCTCTCCCATTCAGCTTTTGAAGCCAATTTTCTCTCTAATCTCTTGGCTAGGCTGAGAACAAGAAGGAACATAAGGAAGATTTATGGCAAATTTTCCAATGCTAGCACATGAAAAGTCATCCAAGGTTATAGGGAAACAAACCCTTGAGCATGGAATCACCATTTACAAAGCTTGGAGCTTGGAGCATCAATGGAGGGCTTGACCGAATTCCATGGAGCACAAAAATTGAAGAAAGCCGAGAGCTTCAAAGCTTGAAGAGTTTTTGTTGTTCATCGCATCAAAATCCGATCAATGTAAGTATGATTCCACCATACTTCTTTGTTGTATTCACACATGATTTCTAAGCTTAATGATCTTGGGACTATAGTAGAAACCCAACAAAACCATCTCAAGAGCTTGGAATCCTCTCAAAGCTTGGAGCTTGTGCATCTTCTTCAAAAATTGAGACCATGGCCGTGACTTCTACAAGGACAAGAAGGAAATTTTTTTTATATCAACGCATCTATAATCCCCTCATTGTAAGTATGATTCCACCATACTTCTTTATTGTATTCACATTATTTTCATTGCTTGAATGATCTTGGGACTATAGCTGAAACCAAAAATTGGGACCTTTGTCCATCACGGATGTGTTTGAATCATGAAGGCTTTGTTCCATATCAGTGTCTTGTCCAAGTTTTGATTTGTTGGCAAAAGTCAAGATCACTTCTAGTCCATCGACATCGATTACGAAGCTTTCCAAAGTCAATGGGTTCCGCTTAATTGGAATCATTAAGCTTGTTGTGCCAAAACCAAGGCTTAGTTGATTCAGAGGAAAATGTTAGGAAAATATATTGGCATATGTTGGCATATATATTGTATGTATGTTTCGGACTTGGAGGTCCACCTACCGGATCTAGGAATTGGATGAGATCCAATTGATCTTAGAGATCTACCTAGTTAAATATCATACAGCTTGTTGGCCAAAGTCAAGGTTGTGTGTTATTTAACGGGATCCTAGCCCACTAGGAAACTAGTTGTCCCGAGTACTCAGCAGAGGGTTAGAGGCTCGCCGAAAAATAGTATGAGGCTAGTATTGAATTTGCAATTTCGTTCAAATACTTAACTTTATGCGCTTTCAAATTATTTCATCAAATTATTTTTTTAGTTGGACTAATATATTATTATTTTTCATGTAACAGTTAGATTATACCCAAACATCATTTATTGAATAGTTGGACTATTGCGGTTAAGATGACTTGAAAGTTAAGCATTAGGGATATTGTCATGGGCGACAACGTCTTTAATGGCATAAAATTTCAGGACTGGGATATGAATCTCAGAATTGTTCTGGGATCCGAGAAGTTACTCTACACAATAGAGCGACCTCTTGGGCCTAAGCCCTGACCTGATCAGTTGCTTGAGCTAGAGCTTTGGAAGACTCATAGTGATGATAATATGACTGCTCAATCGGTAATGCTTGCCACTATGACTCTGCAATTTCATCGTCAAAACAAAGGGGTTGGATCCCTATGAGATGATGGCCAAGTTGCATGATCTCCACCGATCTAGTCTTAGATAGCAAAGATACGAGTTGTAGAAGAAGCTCTTTCGCGCTCGCATGTTAGAGGGTACGTCTGTTGAGTAGCATGTCTCATAGATGATTGCTGACATTGAGCAACTCAGACAGATGGGCATAGTCTTCGAGGCTGAGACTTCAGTGGATTTGATCCTACAGTCTCTCCCCGACACTTGGAGTGGGTTCATCATGAACTACAACATGTTGAACCAAGACCAGACTCTTGGAGAGTTGATGTCCACTCTGCGTGAGGCAGAAAAGGAAATCCTTAAGGGCAAGAAACGAGAGGCGCACTATGCTTCAACATCTCAGACTCTGAGGGCTTGGCCCAAGGTGATTGGAGGTGTTAAAAAGAAGAAGCATAAGAATTAGGGCAAGGATAAATCGTCAAAGTGTTTTGGGAAACCCAATGACAAATCCCAAGAAGTATGCTTGCAGTGCGGGAAGCGGGGTCACTGGAAGCATGACTACCGCGAGTACAAGGCACACATGAAGGAAATCAAAGCGGGCAAGACACCGGCTTCAGGTATGTTTGTTATAGAAATAAACATGTCTACTTCTAGTTTTAAAATTCGGATTTTTGATTCTGATTTTAGAACTCATATATGTACTGATGTGCAGGATCTGCGGATTAGTAGGAGACTAGCCTCATGAGAGATTGACCTCCATGTTGGAAATGGGACTCGAGTTGCCGTTTTGGCCGTGGGCACTTATGTTTTGGAACTGCCCTCGGGGCATGTACTTGAACTTATAAACTGTTATTTTGTACCTAGTTTGACTAGGAATATAATTTATGTATCTATGTTAACCCAATGCGGGTATACTTTTGTATTTAGAAATACTGGGTGTTTTATGTATAAATATGATATATAAATTTTCACAGCTGATGCAAATAATGGTCTTTATATTTTGAATATAAATCAATCTCAAACATATAATGTAACAAACAAAAGGCTTAAAGTAAGTAACAAAGATGAAACTTATATGTGGCATTGTCGTCTGGGACACATAAACAAGACACGCATATCCACACTTTCGAAGAGTGGGTACTTGGACGGATTTGATCCAAATTCATATGACATCTGTGAATCTTGTTTATTAAGTAAGATGCCTAAATCACCTTTTAGCGGTAAAGGTGCACGTGCCACTGAACTGTTAGCCCTTGTTCATAGTGACGTTTGTGGGCCCATGTCTAGCCAGGCTAGAGGTGGATATTAATACTTCGTAACCTTTACGAATGATGCAACACATTTTGGTTATGTGTATCTTATGAGACACAAGTCGGAAACTTTTGAAAAATTCAAAGAGTTTCGACACGAAGTAGAAAAACAGACTGGCAAAAGTATTAAGACATTACGGTCGGACCGTGGTGGCGAATACTTGAGCAATGAGTTTCTTGATTACTTGAAAGAATATGGTATTCTTTCACAGTGGACTCCTCCTGGAACACCGCGATTAAACGGTGTGTCCGAACAGAGAAACTGAACTTTGTTAGACATGGTAAGGTCTATGAAGAGTCGCACAGAGCTACCTATTTCCTTCTAGGGATATGCATTGAATAGTGCAATACTTATTTTGAATAAGGTTCTATCAAAGTCTGTTCAATAGACTCCGTATGAAATATAGACAGGAAAGAAACCAGGTTTCTCATTCCTGAAGATTTGGGGTTGCTGGGCATACGTCAAACGTTTGGAAGGTACCAAACTAGAACCCAAATCGGATAAATGCCTATTTGGAGGATATCCTAGGGAAACCAAAAGATATTACTTCTATCACCCACAAGAGAACAAATAATTTGTTGCTCTACATGCGGTTTTCCTTGAGAAGGAATTCCTAAATGCAGTGATAAGTGGGAGGAAAGTAGAACTCGATGAAAATTGAAGTGATACTATTCTTGGCACAGAATCCTTAACGGAACATGAACAGTAAATCGGGGATGATACTATACCACAATCTTCGAATACACAAGGACCGCGTAGGTCGGAGAGAGTCAGAAAACAACCTGAGAGGTATGGGTTTCTGATCTCACCTCATATAGATATGAATCTTATTGAGGAAGACGAACCGGCTACGTATGAGGAGGTGATACAAGGTATCGACTCCGGTTTATGGCAAGATGCCATGAATTCCAAAATGGATTCCATGTATACCAACCAAATTTGGACCCTGGTTGATGCACCAAAAGGCGTAAAGCCTATTGGTTGCAAATGTGTCTTCAAGAGGAAGACATACAAGGATGGCAACGTACAAACGTACAAAGCTAGGCTTATAGCGAAGGGGTATCATCAACGACATGGTGTCGATTATGACAAAACTTTTTCACCAGTTTCCATGATTAAATCCATTCGCATAATGTTTGTTATTGCTATATATTTCGATTACGAGATATGGCAGATGGACATCAAAACCGCTTTCCTTAAAGAAAACCTTTTGGAGGATGTTTACATGCAACAGCCTGACGGTTTTGTCGTGCCAAGACTTACAAACAAGGTTTTTAAGTTAAATCAATCCATTTATGGATTGAAGCAAGCATCGCATTCTTGGAACCAACATTTTGATGAGATCATAAAAGAATATGATTTCATTCAAAACGAGGATGATCCTTGTGTATATAAGAAGGTTAGTGGGAGCGCACTGATATTCATTATCCTTTACGTTGATGATGTATTTCTTATTGGCAATGACATTCCCATGTTAACATCGGTGAAAGCTTGGCTTTCATTAAAATTCTCCATGAAGGATCTGGGAGAAGCAGCCTTTATTCTAGGAATAAAGATCTACCGAGATAGATCTAGAAAGCTACTTAGACTCTCCCATAGCACGTACATTGACAAAGTGTTGAAGCGATTCAACATGGATCAGTCCAAGAGGGGACTGTTACCAGTGTCACATGGCGTCACTCTATCTAAAGACATGTGTCCTAAAACTCAATAAGAGAGAGACAATATGAGTCGGATACCATTCGCCTCGGCAGTCGGATCGATCATGTATGCCATGATATGTACGCGACCTGATGTCTCATATGCTTTGAGCATGTGTAGTCGCTATTAGGCCGATCTAGGTGATAGTCATTGGATGGCGGTTAAGAATATCCTTAAGTATCTTAGAAGAACTAAGGATGATTTCTTAATCTATGGAGATTGAGAACTTGAGGTAACTGGGTATACCGATGCAAGTTTCCAAACCGATAAAGATGACTGCAAGTCGCAATCCGGGTACATATTTTGGTTGAATAACGGAGCAGTAAGCTGGAAATCTTCCAAGCAAGAGACTGTTACCGATTCAACAACAGAAGCAGAGTATATTGCTGCAGCTGAAGTAGTAAAAGAGGCAGTTTGGATCCGAAATTTCCTAATTGGATTAGGAGTAATTCTGTTAGCAGCTGAGCCCGTTCCATTGTATTGTGACAATAACGGGGCTATAGCGCAGGCTAAGGAACAGCAGTCTCATCAAAGATCCAAGCATGTTCTTTGACGTTTCCATTTGATTCGTCCGATCATACATCGTGGCGATATGACGATCGAGAAGGTCGCATCATAGGACAATATTGCATATCCGCTGACGAAAGTTATTCCTCACCAAAAGTTTGAGCGACATGTACATAGTTCAGGTATTAGATGCTTGAGTGACTGGCTATAGGCGAAGTGGGAGATTGTTAGACAATTATGACCCATAGCTCACTATTTGTAAAAGACATTTTGGTTTTTGTACAAATTAATTATGTAGCAATGAAATTGCATTTTATCATTTTGTAATTTGATTACTTAAATATATAAATGATAAAAGTCCCTATGATTAGTTCCGGATTATAAGATATGAGACAGTATCAATCCATAAAGGTTTAATCATTAAATATCCCTAGTCGTAGTATTATCGAGACTGGACATCGATAATGCGAAATACTCTAGTATTGCACTTGTGCGTGTTATGAAAGCGTAACAGCAAAGTTCTCATATATTTAAGTATTGGATACTTATGCAAGTGTGATAGGAGGTTGTGTTTACCGATGTTATAGAAACGGCTTCACTCTGGATAGACCCCGCGGAATCCCATTGGTAGTATGACTATGTGTCTATGGGAATCCGCATCAGGGTAGGTGTATTTGGTCTTAACCTGAGACTTGCATTGCTAGTACTTGCAACAATCAATACGCTTTGTTATTGGTCATCCAGGACTTTAACAGGTTCTGTGTACGCCTCTTCTGGGTTTATTGAGAATCGTAGTGTATTGGGTGTGATGTCAAGAAGGAAGTATCACTTCAGTCATATGAAGATGATGATCACGTAGGGATACAGAACTGGTACTCTAAAATGTTTGCAACCATCGGGATAATATGACAAGGTCATGATTATCCGATTAAAGAGACTAGTTGCTTGTAATCTGATATATGCTTCGTGCGAGACAGACACTATTCCAGCCCAAGGCCTTACATGTGACATCCGATACTGGATCGCAATACGCAATACTATGTATACTTTACCTGATATAGATTATATATTCCATTAAGAATATTTCTGGAGAATTGGGTAGGCACGGTGCTTTGCTAGAAGCCAATCATGTCTCGTCAATCAGTAAAAATGTAGTACGGGGTACGTACGTGTTCGGATTGTTAGATAATATGACCCATAGCATCACTATTTATACAGATCACGGTGTTGTTGTACAAATTAACTATGTGACAAGGAAATTGCACTCTCATCATTTATGATTAAATCACCATAAATGTATAAATGAAGAGAGGTCCATATGATTAGTTCCTGGATTGAGAATGATATGAGACAGTATCAATCCCCGAAGGATTAATCATTAAATATCCCTAGCCGGAGTATTATCGAGACAGGACATCGATAATGCGGAATAGGCTAGTATTGCACTTGTGCTCGTTGTGAGGGCACAACGGCATAGTTCTCATATATATAAGTATTGGATACTTATGCAAGTACGATAGGAGGTCGTGTTTCACCGATGGTACGGGAAACAGCTTCGCTCTGGATAGACCCCTCGGAATTCCATTGGTATTATGACTATGTGTCTATGGGAGGCCGAAATCAGGGTAGGTGTGTATAGTCTTAACCTGAGACTTGCATCGCTAATACTTACGATAATCGATAGACTTTAGTCTTGGTGGTACAGGGCTTTAACCGTTTCTACGTACACCACTTCTGGGTTTATCAGAAAGTCGTAGTGTATTGGGTGTGATGTCAAGACGGAAGTATCACTTCAGTTATATTGGAGATGATGTCACGCAGGATACGGTACTAGTGCTCTTAAGTGTTGCGCAACCATCGGGATGTTATGACCAGGTCATGCATATCCGATTATAGAGACTAGTTACCAGACATCCGACATGTGCTTCGGACGGGGCAGACACTTATCCAGCCCCAGCCCTAACACGTGACTATCCGATACTGGGCCGATATACACAATACTACGGTATATTACGCTTGATACAGATCTATATATTCCTGTAAGAATATTTCTGGAGAATTGGGTAGGCATGGCGCTTTGCTAGAAGCCAACCTTGTCTTGTAAATCGGTATAAACGTAGTACGAGGTACTTACGTGTTCGGATTATCCGACGACCGTATTTACTGCCAACATATCCGGAGATCTCATGGGTCGCTTCCTGAAGATTCACCGATGATGTATAACTCGCACTTTAATTAATCTGGGATTAATTAGAAGAGAGAGAAAATTAATCTGGGATTAATTGCGGAGATATTTTATCTGGGATAAAATATTAATTAAAGAGAGAGAACGATTAATTTAGAATTAATCGGATAAAAATAATATATTTGATATATTATTAGAAATTGGATTTCGACGCGAAATTAAAATTAGATTTTAATTCGGGCGAACGAATTAATTTAGAATTAATTCGTTAGCGACGTGAATAGTGAATTCGCTAGGCGTAATCATTTAATTACGACGCGACGGAAAATTCGTTAATTTGGAATTAGCGAACCCGAGCCCGAGAGTGATTGCGAGCGCATTCGCATTTCGAATTCGAGCGCGGCACGCAAGTCACATCAAGCGTTAAATGACTAGTCGCGTCAATTGTCAAATCAATTGTCACTTTGAGTGATGTGACTTGACAACTTGTCACTTTATTAAAGTGATGTGATATGACTTAAAGTAAAAGTAAAAGTGATGGAATATGAAAAGGTTTGGTATATATGTTTTATTTATTTTTAGAAAATAAATGAATAATATATATTACTTTTTTCTGTTCCCTCCTTTATATTATTCGGTCCTCTCTCTCTCATTAAAAACGATCTCTCATCTCCCTCTCTTTTCTTCTTCTTCATCTCACGGCTTCAAGCCGATTTCTTCTTGTCTTTGTTCTGGTTTGACCGAGCATTTGAGAAGCAAATGAAGAAGACAAGTGCTAGCACACATACATGGGTTATATTAGGTGATAGGGAAACGAATTTGTGAGCATGGAAAGCTTGAAGCTTGGAGCTTCAATGGAGTCTTGCATGGCCGAAAATGGTGGAGTTCAAAACGACCAAAACCGAGCAGCCCCCTGTCAAATATAGCTACTGCCGAGCTTCATGGAGGAGGCCAAAACATTTTTGTTCTTCTTTGCATCAAAACCGAATTCAATGTGAGTATATTCCGCACCTCCTTTGATGTGTTCATACTCGTTTTTTATGCTTGATTTGTTGATCTTGGGACTTGATTGAACTCCTACAATGGTATCTTGAGCTATTATCAAGCATGAAAAAAGTTAGGGTTTATTTTGGGCAAAATCGATTTTGACTTGTTTTGGTTAAATTGATTATTTAAGCATGCTTGGATGATGTTTAATTGAGATTGTGCATGATCAATTTCATGAAATCGGATTGGATTCAATTTTCCCTAAATTTTGGGCATGACAAATTGGGTAAAATCAATTGAAACATGATTTGGTTGAATTGGTTGATTAAGTATGCTTGTATGTTGATTAATTGAAGTTGTGCATGATCAATTTCAAGAAAATTGGATTGGATCAATTTTCCCCAATTCTTTAGGTTGAACATGTAACTTGAAATTGGGTAAAATGTGTTTGAGCATGTTTTAATTAAATTGGATGTTTAAGTATGCTTAAAACATATTTTATTGAGATTGTGTGTGATCAATTTCAAGAAAATTGGATTGGATCAATTTTCACCCAAATTGGAGGCATGGCCGAAAATTGGATAACCCTAATGTCTTGGTAATTTTGTTTTGTTTGATCATTGGATGACTTAAAACAATTGGGTAATGTTGTTTTGAAGTTCAATTGAATTGAATTTTGATTTGGAACAATTTTCCCTTTATAAAGTGGGTTGACCGAATTCAATTGGACATGAAATTCATTGTGATTTTGTTGTTTGATTCATTGGATGAGTTGAATTGATTTGGTAAATTATGATTGTGGACTCAATTGGATTGAAACCGAATCGAATTGAAAAACCCCTAATTGCCGAGACTTGAAAGCATGTAAATTGGGTTTGATTTTAATAAATTGTGTTGGACACTATTTAATGTTAAAGTGCATGATTAATTAGGCTAATTGATGTTTTAGAAATGTTAATTGGGTAATTGATTGTGTATTACACTTAGGTTATTAATTGTGAAATTTGGAATTTTATAAGTTAATTAATTAGGGCTTGATTTTGGAAATTGGGCTTGTTAGGTTGTAATTGGGCTTTTGGGCTTTGTTGTAACAAAGTTGGGTTTAGGCAAAATTGGTTGGATCCAATTAGGCCCAAAACCGAATCCAAAAGGTTCAATTATGACTTAATGGACCTTAATTATTTAATTGTGCCTAATGGGCCAAAATTAATTTAAAGGTTATGGGGTAACTCCCGGATTGGATTTTGGTTGTTCGGTTTGACCCGAGTTGACCAAAAGTCCACGCCTTATAGAAATTAATTAAAAGCCCATTGGACTTTAATTAAATAAAACATTAGATGTTAATCGGGCTTTGAGACCCGTTGCGATTAATTTGGAATTTAAGTCGTAAAGGTTCGTTAATAAAGGTGTAATATTTAATTTGGAATTAAATAATGAATTAGAATTAAATACGTATTAAATTGGATTTAATCATGTAATTTAATTTTATTTGAGAAATCGTACTTTGAGTACGTGTTCGCAATACGAGTTTGACTCGAACAAAATCAAATCTTTGTTTGAACATTGATGATCACAATAATCAAGATTAATTAATTTGATTGATTGAATGATAACATGCTTGTATGAATACATGGTTGTGATGTTTGAATAATGTATATCGGATGGATATTAGTCGGGTGGGGCGATTTTGGAAATTGTAATAAATTTGATTTATTAATTGGACCTGCGTGTCCAGCCTTATCACCACTATACTCTTTGTATTCTCTTCTCACCTATTCCCCTCAATGTAAATGAGGTTTCTTTAGAAGTGTAGTGTAAAGGGTAGAAGTAAATACATGTGCTAGCGGGAGAGAGAAAGTGAGAGATTTGATCTAGGATCAATGTAAAATATCCATCCGCATATCATTATTATTTTACATATGCGCTTTATTATGTGTTTAGAATGCATGTTTAAGGGTGTATGATGATGAGACCTTAACAAAGATAATAAATTGGTAGCCAATTTGCACGCGAAAAACCCTCGTTCAATATCAAGTGTTTTTCCTTCCATTGAGTGATTCTCACTCAAGATCCGAGATTGGCATTGGGTTGTTGGCCAAAGTCAAGCCCTTTGTCCGTCGAAGATGTGTTTGAATCACGAAGGCTTTGTTCCATATCGGTGTCTTGTCCAAGTTGTGGTTTGTTGGCCAAAGTCAAGATCATTTCTTGTCCATCGACATTGATTACGAAGCTTTCCATGGTCAATGGGTCGCGCTTGACTGGGATCACTAGGTTTGTTGTGCCAAAGCCAAGGCCTAGTTGATTCATAGGAAAAAGGTTAGGGTATACATTCGATGTATAGGCATATATAAGATATATGTTTGAGACTTGGATGTCCACCTACTGGATCTAGGAGTTGGATGAGATCCAATTGATCTTAGAGATCTACCTAGTTAATTATCATACAATTTGTTGGCCAAAGTCAAGATTGTGTGATATTTAACGGGATCCTAGCCCACTAGGAAACACGGTTTCCCGAGTACTCGACAGAGGGTTAGAGGCTCGACGAAAAATAGTGGGAGGTAAGAATTGAATTTGCAATACTCGTTCAATTACTCGCCATACGCGCTCGTTTAAATTATTTCGTCATTAGATTAAATGTTAGTTAGACTAATATTTAAATTGTTGTTTTAATAAACAGTTGGACTGTATTATACTTGATTATATATAATTGGATTATATTAATCAATATATTTGAATTAATTAATTTCAGTTTACAGTTGATTTTATAATTGGATTATAGTAATCAATGTAATTGAGGTTAATTAATTTGGATTATATTTGATTATATAGTTGGACTATTATAATCATTATAATATATATAGTACCACTAATCGTTGATTAAATAGTTGATCTATTGTAATCAAGATAAAATTGAAAAGTTGGACATTTAAAATATAATATGGGATTAAAATATTTTAAATAATTTAATTTTCAAATTGGGAATAAATAATAGGTTACTTTATTTGATAAAATAACTTATTATACTTTAAGCCCAAAATTAAGCGAAATAAGTAGAGCATAAAATCTTTGGAAGATTTATGTGATGATGACTTTAATGCTTAATTTAATATACTTGTCATAAATCTAATATTAGATTTAAGAAGTATTAAAATTGCAATTTATAATTCTTGGAGAATTAATTGACTATTCTGGAGGAGATAAAGTCAAAGTTTGCAATTGGGCATGTAGCACGAGGTGCACATCGTTTCGATATTCTAAGAACCCAAGGCTTGGCCTAAGGTTTCTGAAATATTGAAGGATAATTGACATATCCCAAAGTGACTACCATTTGGATATGGCAGACACGAAGGAATTAAAGAAAGGGCGAGGCTCTAACTTTAAAATATTTGTCTTATTTATGTTCACAGCTAGTATTGAAATTAGATTTTAAATACTTAGTGTGGTACATAAAATATATGTATTGATGTTCAGAATCTGCTTTGAGCAGGATACTGACTTCAAGCTGAGATTGCTCTGCGAATCGGAAATGGGACGAAAGTCGCTGTTTCGACCGTAGATACCTAAGTTTAGGAACTACCCTTTGGGTATATACTTAAATTAGGAACTGTTATAATGTAACTAGTTTGACTAGAGACATTATCTCTATATCAGTGTTTAATCCGTTGCGGATAAAACCTTTATATATAGAACACTAAGTGTTTTATTATATAAAGATGATACTGAGATAAACACATTAGATGTGAATAACAGAATTTATATTTTGAATATAAATAAAATCTCAAACATATAAAATGACAAATAAATAGCTCAAATTGATTTGATCAATAGAGACTTATTTGTGGCATTGTTGTCTAGGACACAATTTAACGAGACTCGTATATCCACACTTTTGAAGAATGGGTACTAGGACTGATTTGACTATACAAATAAAGTCTACGAATCTAGTTTATTAGGTAAAGTACCTAAAATACTATTTACTTGGTAATAGTATAATGGCCACCGACCTGTTAGCCCTATTCATGGTGAAGTAAGTGGGCCCATATCTAGCTAGGCTAGATGTGAACATGAATATTTCGTGACCCTAAAACGGATGTGCCATCGCGTTATGGTTATGTGTTTCTTTTGAAGAACACAAATCGGAAACTTTTAGAGTCTCGACACGAAATAGACAAACAGATCGGCTATAGTATTATGCCGCCACGGTAAGACCGTATTGGAAAATACTTAAGCAGTAAGTTTCATATGTACTTGAAAGAGTATAGTATTCTTTCAAATGAGGACTCCTCCCGGAACACGTCAAAGTGACGGTGTGTCCGAACGGATTAACCGAATCATGTTAGACATGATAAGATTAATCAAGAGTCGCTCTGAGCTACCATTTCCTTCAACGGATAAGTTTTAACAGTGCCATAACTTATTTAGAATAAGGTTCCATATAAATCTGTTTGACAGATGTCATATAGGATATGAATAGGGAAGAAACAAGGTTTCTCATTCCTGATAATTTGGGTATGCCAGGCATAACGTTTGGATGATACCAAACTAAGGACCCAAATTGGATAAGTGCCAATATTGGTTATCCTAAGGGAAACCATAAGTATAGTACTTATAAATCTCACATGAGAACAATGTGATTGTTGCTCACCATGCGGTTTTTCCTGAGAGGAATACCGATATGCAGTGGTCAGTGGGACGATAGTGATACTCGATGACAATCGGAGTAATACTGTTCTAGGCACGAAGTCCGTAATGGAACACAAATAGTTCATCAATGATGAATCTGTACCATTAATCTTCGAATACACAAGAACTGAGTAGATCGGATAGAGTCAGAAAACGACCTAGGGTATGGGTTTCTGATCTAACCTCATAAAGATGTCAATCTTATGAAGGTATATCCACCGACTACGTTTTGAGGAAGTGATATGAGCTATCGACTCCCTATTATGGCAAAGTGGCATGAATCCGAAATGGATTCCATGTATAACAACTATTGAATACTAGTTGTTGTACCACAAGGCATTGTGCCTATTGGTACATTAAACGTCTTCAAGGAAGACATACATGGAAGGCAACATACCAACGTACAAAGATGGGCTTTTGTCGGAAAGGTATCGTTATCAACATTGTGTTAATAACGGTTCAACCTTTTACCTGTTGCCATGGTAAATCCATTTTGAAGATGCTTGTAGATAACTGTATATTTCATTTATGAAATGTGTCAGTTGCAGATCAAAATCGCTTTCCTGAAAAGGAAACCTTTTGGAGGATGTTTACAACATCCTGACGATTTTGTATAACCGACAAACAAGGTTTGCGGGTTATTCGATCCATATTTGGATTGAAGCAAGCATAAGGTTCTTGGAACTGACGTTTTGATGTAATCATAATGGAGTATGATTTAATTCAAAACGAAATGATTCTTGTGTATAAAAAAGGGTTAGTGGGAGTGCACTGACATGAATGTCATGTAAAATAATGATAATATGTCACTTATTGGAAATGAAATTCCTATAAAGCAATCGGTGAAAGCTTGGCTTTCATAAGAAATTCTCCGTAGAATTCTGGGGAGTAACAACCTTTATTCAAGGAATAAAGATCTACTGGGATAGATTTGGAGTTGTTAACACTCTCTGGGAAATTGTACATTTAAAATGTACTTGATATGGTGTCTCATACGCTTTGAGCATATGGAGTCACAATCAGAACAATCCAAGTGATAATCATTGGATTGAAGTTAAGGACATCTATTAGTATCTTAGAGAACTAAAGATGTTGTCTTAAATTATGGAGTAGGAGAACTTGAAGTGACTAGGATCACTGCTGCAAGTTTCCAAACCGGTAAATACTGCGGTACTATAAAGTTTGAAGGACGGGACAGTAAGCTGGAAATATTCCGAGCAAGATAACTGTTGCCGAATTAACAACAAATGCGGATTATTGCTGCAGCTGAGGCAGCAATAGAAGCCATTTGGATCGATAATAAATCTAATTAGATTAGATATAGTTCTTTTAGCAGCTGAGCTAGGCGTTAGCACAGGCTAAGGAATTAAAGGTCTCATCAACGATCCAGATATATACTTCTATATCATCTGATTCGTTCGGATCATACATCGTGTAAATCGCGTCAGACGATATTTAAGCAAATCCGCTGACGAAAACATTTCCTCAGCAATTTGAGCGAATTGTACATAGTTCGGGTGTTAGACACTCGAGTGACTGGCTATGTGCCAAGTGGGAGATTGTTGGATAATATGACCCATAGCGTCACTATTTGTACAGATCACGGTGTTGTTGTACAAATTAACTATGTGACAAGGAAATTGCACTCTCATCATTTATGATTAAATCACCATAAATGTATAAATGAAGAGAGGTCCATATGATTAGTTCCTGGATTGAGAATGATATGAGACAGTATCAATCCCCGAAGGATTAATCATTAAATATCCCTAGCCGGAGTATTATCGAGACAGGACATCGATAATGCGGAATAGGCTAGTATTGCACTTGTGCGCGTTGTGAGGGCACAACGTCATAGTTCTCATATATATAAGTATTGGATACTTATGCAAGTACGATAGGAGGTCGTATTTCACCGATGGTACGGGAAACAGCTTCGCTCTGGATAGACCCCTCGGAATCCCATTGGTATTATGACTATGTGTCTATGGGAGGCCGAAATCAGGGTAGGTGTGTATAGTCTTAACCTGAGACTTGCATCGCTAATACTTACGATAATCGATAGACTTTAGTCTTGGTGGTACAGGGCTTTAACCGTTTCTGCGTACACCACTTCTGGGTTTATCAGAAAGTCGTAGTGTATTGGGTGTGATGTCAAGACGGAAGTATCACTTCAGTTATATTGGAGATGATGTCACGCATGATACGGTACTAGTGCTCTTAAGTGTTGCGGAACCATCGGGATGTTATGACCAGGTCATGCATATCCGATTATAGAGACTAGTTACCAGACATCCGACATGTGCTTCGGACGGGGCAGACACTTATCCAGCCCCAGCCCTAGCACGTGACTATCCGATACTGGGCCGATATACAAAATACTACGGTATACTACGCTTGATACAGATCTATATATTCCTGTAAGAATATTTCTGGAGAATTGGTAGGCATGGCGCTTTGCTAGAAGCCAACCTTGTCTTGTAAATCGGTATAAACGTAGTACGAGGTACTTACGTGTTCGGATTATCCGACGACCGTATTTACTGCCAACATATCCGGAGATCTCATGGGTCGCTTCCTGAAGATTCACCGATGATGTATAACTCGCACTTTAATTAATCTGGGATTAATTAGAAGAGAGAGAAAATTAATCTGGGATTAATTGCGGAGATATTTTATCTGGGATAAAATATTAATTAAAGAGAGAGAACGATTAATTTAGAATTAATCGGATAAAATAATATATTTGATATATTATTAGAAATTGGATTTCGACGCGAAATTAAAATTAGATTTTAATTCGGGCGAACGAATTAATTTAGAATTAATTCGTTAGCGACGTGAATAGTGAATTCGCTAGGCGTAATCATTTAATTACGAAGCGACGGAAAATTCGTTAATTTGGAATTAGCGAACCCGAGCCCGAGAGTGATTGCGAGCGCATTCGCATTTCGAATTCGAGCGCGGCACGCAAGTCACATCAAGCGTTAAATCATTAGTCGCGTCAATTGTCAAATCAATTGTCACTTTGAGTGATGTGACTTGACAACTTGTCACTTTATTAAAGTGATGTGATGTGACTTAAAGTAAAAGTACAAGTGATGGAATATGAAAAGGTTTGGTATATATGTTTTATTTATTTTTGGAAAATAAATGAATAATATATATTACTTTTTTCTTTTCCCTCCTTTATATTATTCGGTCCTCTCTCTCTCATTAAAAATGATCTCTCATCTCCCTCTCTTTTCTTCTTCTTCATCTCACGGCTTCAAGCCGATTTCTTCTTGTCTTTGTTCTGGTTTGACCGAGCATTTGAGAAGCAAATGAAGAAGACAAGTGCTAGCGTACATACATGGGTTATATTAGGTGATAGGGAAACGAATTTGTGAGCATGGAAAGCTTGGAGCTTCAATGGAGTCTTGCATGGCCGAAAATGGTGGAGTTCAAAACGACCAAAACCGAGCAGCCCCCTGTCAAATATAGCTACTGCCGAGCTTCATGGAGGAGGCCAAAACATTTTTGTTCTTCTTTGCATCAAAACCGAATTCAATGTGAGTATATTCCGCACCTCCTTTGATGTGTTCATACTCGTTTTTTATGCTTGATTTGTTGATCTTGGGACTTGATTGAACTCCTACACGGATAGTCCGACGACCGGATTTACTGCCAACATATCTAGGGATCTCTTGGGTCGCTTCTTGAAGATTCACCGATGACGTATGATTCGAGCATAATTAATTTGGGATTAATTTCGGAGAGATTTTATCTGGGATAAAATACTATTTGAAGAGAGAGAACGATTAATTTGGAATTAATCGATAAAATAATATATTCGATATATTAAACGAAACTAGATTTCGACGCGGAATTAAAATTAGATTTTAATTCGGGCAAACGGATTAATTTAGAATTAATTCGCTAGCGACATGAATAGTAATTTTTCTTGGCATTATTATTTAATTAAATTTGATTTAATTACGTCGCAACGGAAAGTTCGTTAATTCGGAATTAGCGAACCCGAGCCCGGGAGTGTTTGCGGGCCCACTCGGATTTCGAATCAAGTGGGGCCCATAAGTCACATCACTTGTCACTTTGAGTGATGGGTTTTGGTGACAATGATGATGACTTGCCTTACACACTTTGTATACTTGATGGCTTGTGTAAGACTTTTACCAAAATTTTTGTAAATAATTTATTTTTATTTTTGAAATCAAAATTGATAAGTCAACACATATTTTCTCTCTCTCTCTCTCTCATTCACGCAAATCTCAACAAAATTGAACTCTCCCAATTTCTTCATCTTGGCCGAAAGCACAAGGAGGAAGAAGGTGAATTTTGTGGCAAAATGTACCAAGAGCTAGCACTGACAAGAATAAAACAAGGTGATAGGGAAACCATCTCAAGAGCTTGGAATCCTCTCAAAGTTTGGAGCTTCTTCATCTTCTTCAAAAATTGGGACCTTGGTCGTGACTTCTACAAGGACAAGGAGGAAAATTTTTTGATATCAACGCATCCATAATCCGCTCATTGTAAGTATGATTCTGCCATACTTCTTTATTGTATTCACATTATTTTCATTGCTTGAATGATCTTGGGACTATAGTAGAAACCAACAATGGTATCAGAGCCTAATTTGAGCATGAAAAATGTTAGGGTTCTTATGAAAAATTTGGGTAAAAATGATTTGAGCATGATTTGATAAAATTGATTGATTGAGTATGCTTGAATGATGATAACATAATGTTATGCATGATCAATTTCATGAAAAATGAATTGGATTATTTTTTCCCCAAATTAAGGGCTTGGCCGAATGCTTATGTTGCCCTAAGTCATGGTATTTTTTTTTGTTTTTTGATCATTGGATGAGTTGAAAAACTTGGGAAATGTTGATTTGTAATTCACTCGGATTGAAAACGAAATCGAATTAAAAATCCATATGAATGATGTGAGCTATAAGCATGTAATGAGATGATTTTTTAATTCAATAATGTTGGACACGTGTTGATGATGATAAGCATGATTAATGGATTAGATTAGTATTTTGGAAATGTTAATTCAAAAGATTAATCATGGCTAAACACTTTGATTTATTAAATTATGAATTTTAGAAAATTAGAATTTAATAAATTGGGCTAAATTTGGAATTGGGCTTTTATGTGTTGTATTTGGGCCTTATGGACTTGGTTAGGCCAAGTTGGTTTGGGTCAATTGGGTTGGATCCAAATTGGGCCTAAACCATTCCATAAAGTCCAAATATAACTAATGGCCTTTTAATGTTTAATTGGGCCTAATGGGCCTAAATTGGTTTCTTGGCAAATAAGGGTGATTCCTTAATTGGGCTTTGGTATTTGGGTTTGACCCATATTGACCAAAGTCAATGCCTTAAGAAATTAATTGAAAGCCCATTGGACTTTAATTAAACTACATTGGATGTAATTGGGCTTTGAGACCCATTTAGATTAGATTTGGAATCTAAGTCGCAAAGGCACATTAAAAAGTGTAGTTATTTAATTTGGAATTAAATATGGAATTATTATTGAATACGAATTAAATTAGATTTAAATTATAGTTCGATATAATTCAAGAATTAGTACTTTGAGTACTTATTCTCAAATGAGTTGGACTCGCGCAAAATCAAATCGTTGTTTGAACATTGGATGATCACTTTATTCAAGATTAATTAATTGGATTAGATTGATTGAATAACATGCTTTGTGTGAATACATGGATGTGTTGAATGAATAACGTATATCGGATGGATATTAGAAGGGAATGGCAATTTTGGAAATTGTTGTAAATTTAGAATTTATTAAATTGGACCTGCGTGTCCAGCCTTATCTCTCTTGATTCTTTGTATTTCTCTTCTCACCTAATTCCCCTCAATGTTAATGAGGTTTCTCTTATTGTATTATGTAATTGGGTAGAAGTAAGAATAGTGCTAGCTGGGTAGAGGAAATAGAGTGATTCGTTCTAGGAACAATCTGTGAGATATCCATCCGCATATCGTTATTAATTTATTTTCGCGCCTTATTATGCTTTTAGAATGCATGCTTAAGGGTGTATGATGAGACCTAACAAAGATAATAAATTGGTTGCCAATTTACGCGAAAAACCCTCAATAAAATATTAAGAGTTTTCCTTCCATTTAGTGATTCTTACTCAAGATCCAAGACCTTTATCCATCGCGGATGTGTTTGAATCATGAAGGCCTTGTTCCATATCGGTGTCTTGTCCAAGTTGTGATTTGTTGGCCAAAGTCAAGATCATTTCTTGTCCATCAACATCGATTACGAAGCTTTCCAAAGTCAATGGGTTCCGCTTAACTGGAATCATTAAGCTTGTTGTGCCAAAGCCAAGGCTTAGTTGATTCAGAGGAAAAGGTTAGGAAAATATATTGGATATGTTGGCATATATATTGTATATATGTTTCGGACTTGGAGGTCCACCTACCAGATATAAAATTTGATGAGATCCAATTGATCTTAGAGATCTACCTAGGTAAATATCATACAGCTTGTTGGCCAAAGTTAAGGTTGTGTGTTATTTAACGGGATCCTAGCCAACTAGGAAACTAGGTTTCCCAAGTACTCAACAGAGGGTTAGAGGCTCGCCGAAAAATAGTGGGAGGCTAGTATTGAATTTGCAATTTCGTTCAAATACTTAGCTTACGCGCTTTCAAATTATTTCGTCAAATTATTTTATTAGTTGGACTAATATATTATTATTTTTCATGTAACAGTTAAACTGTACCCAAACATCATTAATCGAATAGTTGGACTAATGCGGTTAAGATGACTGGAAAGTTAAGCATTAGGAAATTGTCATGGGCGACAACGTCTTTAATGGCACAAAATTTCAGGACTGGGATATGAATCTCAGAATTGTTCTGGGATCCGAGAAGTTACTCTACACAATAGAGCAACCTCTTGGGCCTAAGCCCCGACCTGATCAGTTGCTTCAGCTAGAGCTTTGGAAGACTCATAGCGATGATAATGCGACTGCTTATTCGGTAATGCTTGCCGCTAGGACTCCGCAATTCTGTCATCAAAATAAGGGGTTGGATCCCTATGAGATGATGGCGAAGTTGCACGACCCACCGATCTAATCTTAGATCGCAACGATACGAGTTGCAGAAGAAGCTCTTCCGCGCTCGCATGTCAGAGAGTACGTCTGTTGAGCACTATGTCTCATAGATGATTGCTGACATTGAGCAGCTCGGACAGATGGGCATAGTCTTCGAGGCTGAGACTTAAGTGGATTTGATCCTACAGTCTTTCCCCGACACTTGGAGTGGGTTCATCATGAACTACAACATGTTGAACCAAGACCAGACTCTTGGAGAGTTGATGTCCACTCTACGTGAGGCAGAAAATGAGCTCCTTAAGGGCATGAAGCGCGATGCGCACTATGCTTCAACATCTCAGACTCTGAGGGCTTGGCCCAAGGCGACTGGAGGTGTTAAAAAGAAGAAGCATGAGAAGAAGGGCAAGGCCAAATCGTCAAAGTGTTCTGGGAAACCCAAGGACAAATCCCAAGATGTATGCTTGCAGTGCGGGAAGCAGGGTCACTGGAAGCGTGACTGCCGCGAGTACAAGGCACATATGAAGGAAATCAAAGTGGCCAAGGCACCAGCTTCATGTATGTTTGTTATAGAAATAAACAAGTCTACTTCTAGTTTTAAAAATTGGATTGTTGATTCTGGTTGTGGAACTCATATATGTGCTGATGTGCAAGATCTACGGATTAGTAGGAGACTGGCCTTAGGAGAGATTGACCTCCGTGTTGGAAATGGGACTCGAGTTGCCGTTTTGGCCGTGGGCACTTATGTTTTGGAACTGCCCTCGGGGCATGTACTTGAACTTATAAACTGTTATTTTGCACCTAGTTTGACTAGGAATATAATTTCTGTATCTATGTTAACCCAATGCATGTATACTCTTATATTTAGAAACACTGGGTGTTTTATGTATAAAAATGATATAGAAATTTGCACAGCTTATGCAAATACTGGTCTTTATATTTTGAATATAAATCAATCTCAAACATATAATGTAACAAACAAAAGGCTTAAAGTAAGTAACAAATATGAAACTTATATGTGCCATTGTCGTCTGGGACACATAAACAAGACACACATATCCACACTTTCGAAGAGTGGGTACTTGGACGGATTTGATCCAAATTCATATGACGTCTGTGAATCTTGTTTATTAGGCAAGATGCCTAAATCACCTTTTAGCGGTAAAGGTGCACGTGCCACTGAACTGTTAGCCCTTGTACATAGTGACGTTTTTGGGCCCATGTCTAGCCAGGTTAGAGGTGGATATGAATACTTCGTAACCTTTATGGATGATGCATCGTGTTTTGGTTATGTGTATCTTATGAGACACAAGTCGGAAACTTTTGAGAAATTCAAAGAGTTTCGACATGAAGTAGAAAAACAGACCAGACATCCGACATGTGCTTCGGACGGGGCAGACACTTATCCAGCCCCAGCCCTAGCACGTGACTATCTGATACTGGGCTGATATACACAATACTACGGTATACTACGCTTGATACAGATCTATATATTTCTGTAAGAATATTTCTGGAGAATTGGGTAGGCATGGCGCTTTGCTAGAAGCCAACCTTGTCTTGTAAATCGGTATAAACGTAGTACGAGGTACTTACGTGTTCGGATAGTCCGATAACCGTATTTACTGCCAACATATCAGGGGATCTCATGGGTCGCTTCCTGAAGATTCAACGATGATGTATAACTCGCACTTTAATTAATCTGGGATTAATTAGAAGAGAGAGAAAATTAATCTAGGATTAATTGCGGAGATATTTATATCTGGGATAAAATATTAATTAAATAGAGAGAACGATTAATTTGGAATTAATCGATAAAATAATATATTCGATATATTATAAGAAATTAGATTTCGACGCGGAATTGAAATTGGATTTTAATTCGGGCGAACGAATTAATTTAGAATCAATTCGTTAGCGACGTGAATAGTGAATTTGCTAGGCGTAATCATTTAATTACGACGCGACGAAAATTCGTTAATTTGGAATTAGCGAACCCGAGCCCGAGAGTGATTGCGAGCGCATTCGCATTTCGAATTCGAACGCGGCACGCAAGTCACATCAAGCGTCAAATCGCTAGTCGCATCAATTGTCAAATCACTTGTCACTTTGAGTGATGTGACATGACATGTTGTCACTTTAATAAAGTGACTTGATGTGAATAGTGATAGTTGATTGAAAAGCACTTTTTGCTTTTTGACTTTTGCTTTTTTGAAAAGTAAAAGGAATTTTTTAATAGAGATGAAAAGTGGTAAAAGGTGTTATTATTATTAATTTTGGAAATTAAAATATATAAACCTAATTGCACTTTTCTCTCTCTCTCTCCCTTTAACGTTTTTCATCTCCCTCTTTTTCCCTCCTTCTTCCTCTCACGGCTTTGAGCCGATTTCTTCCCAAATTTTTGGCTTATGGCCGAATCTATGAGAAACTAGGAAGAACATTTGGTGCTAGCACACACACATGGGTTATATTAAGGTGATAGGGAAGTGAGTTTGTGAGCTTGGAATCTCAAAGCTTGGAGCTTTAATGGAGGTCTTTAATGGCCGAAATTTTGAGGATTTTCACAGCCCAACACCGTGCAGTTCAGTAGCTCCAAGATGGCCAAAACCGAGCTTGATGGAGGAAGAAAAAGACTTGTGTTCTTTGCATCTCTAACCAATCATTGTGAGTATATGTTTCCGCCATTATTCCTTGATGTATTCATGCGATTTCTTGCTTGTTTTGGATGATTCTTGGGACCTAATTAGGAACTCAACACAAGGTGGTAAACATACCTGAAGTAGACCCTCTAGTTACACTAATAGCTCAAATTTCAACCATTTCAACTCATGTAGCAGCCCTAAGAAATCAACGAGTTCAACCATCTATTGAATCTGCAGCGACTGTGAACATGCTGTTTTTGGAAGCAGACCCAAGCTTTGAGCAAGTCTAGTATGTGAATAATTGGAACTTCAACAATTATAATGGAAATCCTTCATCAAACCACTATTATCCTAGACTTCGTCACCATGAGAACTTCTCGTATGCTGACATAAAGAATGCCTTGCTCCCCCCACCTAGTTTCAAAAGCCAGATGTCAGAGCCGAAAACATCATTAGAAGACCTCGTGAGCACATTTGTCGCCAAATCCACATAGAGGTTTGAAAAGAATGAGTCACGGCTAAACAACATTGAAATCTACATGGGAAATATGAGGGCGATGATGAAATAATTAGAGGTTCAAATTGGCCAGCTGGCCTCTTCGATTACACACCCACAAAAAGGGGCATTCCCAAGCAACATCGAGATAAACCCTAGGGAATAGTGTTAGACTATCACCCTTAGGAATGGAAGACAAGGAAGTAGAGCCAAAAGAGGATACAATGACAGCAAGAGACCAGAGTGAAACTTCTCTGATATATGTGAAACCCCAAATTCCTAAGACATATCTTCCGTATCCACAGAGATTCCAAAAGACGAAGTTGGATGTGCAATTCGTGAAATTTCTGGATATTTTCAAAAAGATTCATATCAATATTCCCTTCACCGATGCCTTGGCACAAATGCCCAATTATGTAAAGTTTATGAAGGAGATCATGTCCAATAAGAGAAAGATGGAGGATTTTGAAAATGTGAACCTCACAAAAGAATGTAGTGCAATAATCCAAAAGAAATTGCCTCAAAAACTAAAATACCTAGGGAGTTTCACTATACCATGTAACATCAGAGGCTCTACCTTCACTAAATCTCTATGTGATCTAGAAGCAAGCATTAATTTAATGCCTCTTTTTGTTTTCAGAAAACCGGGCCTTGGTGATGCGAAGCCAACAAATATCACACTACAATTGGCTGATAGATCTCTCACTTATCCTAAAGGAGTCACCGAAGATGTGTTAGTAAAAGTGGATAAGTTCATCTTTCCAGCAGATTTTATGGTATTGGATATGGAAGAAGACCGAGAAATTCCTTTGATTTTGGGATGCCCATTCCTGGCGTCTGGGAAAGCTTTAATTGATGTGCAACAAGGGAAATTGACATTGAGATTAGGTGATGAAGAAGTGACATTTAACATTTATCACGCCCTCAAATATCCTGAAGAAATGAGCACTTGTAACTGAGTGGATGTGGTAGATACTTGCGTGCAAGAGACATATTTGGAAAATGTTCCAACAGATCCATTGGAATGGTGTCTGGTAAACTCTACCATCGATACAGAGACACCAATTGATAATTGGGACCTTAAGCAGATGACCCTAGCACTTGAAGGCCTACCAAGGGAGACAATAGCAAGGGTTTAAGTTGAAGCATTACATGATCCACCATCAATGGAGGTTAAAAAGGATACGTTGGAGCTCAAAGCATTACCAGAGCATCTCCGCTATGCATTCTTGGGTGAGAAATCAATATTTCCTGTGATCATCTCCTCAACACTATCCACAGTGGAAGAAGAGAAGTTACTAAGAATCCTAAAGAAATATAAATATGATATAGGGTGGTCAATAACATACATAAAAGGGATTAGCCCTTTAGTCTGCATGCATAAAATTTTGATGGAGGACACATATAAACCTTCTATCGAAAATTAGAGGAGGTTGAACCCAGCAATGAAAGAAGTCGTAAGTGCTGAAGTGATAAAATGGCTAAAAGCATGAATCATCTATGCCATCTCTGATAGCTCATGGTGTCACCAGTCCAAGTGGTACATAAAAAAGGAAGAATGACAGTGGTCATGAATGATAATGATGAGCTCATTTCATAAGAACAGTTACTGGATGGTGTGTCTGCATAGACTACATGAATCTCAACAAGGCCACCAGAAAAGACCATTTTCCTCTTTTATTCATAGACCAAATGCTAGACCGATTGGCCGGTTTTGAGTATTAGTATTTCCTATTCAGGATACAACCAAATTGCCATAGCACTAGATGATCAAGAAAAGACAACCTTTACTTGTCCTTATGGTACATACGCATTCAGAGGATGCCATTCAGATTGTGTAATGCTCCGGCAACCTTTAAGTGGTGTATGATGGCCATTTTCTCAGACATGGTGGAAGAAATTCTAGAAATCTTCATGGATGATTTTTCCGTATTCAGCTATACTTTCGATCACTGTTTGCAAAACCTATCTTTGGTTCTACAGAGATGTGAGGAGAAGAGTTTGGTGTTGAATTGGGAAAAATGTCATTTCATGGTTCAAGAAGGCATCGTGTTAGGTCAGAAGATATCATCGAAGGGGTTGAAAGTTGATAGAGCTAAAATAACAGCAATCGAAAAGCTTCTGCCACCAATAAATATTAAGGGAGTAAGGAGTTTCCCTTGCCATGCTGGGTTCTATCACCGATTCATAATGAAATTTTCTAAAATTACTACCACTTTGCTTGCAATCTTTTAGAAAAAGATTATCTTTTTGTGATGGATGAGGAATGCTTACAAGCCTTTGACAAGATTAAACAAGCATTAATTTCAGCTCCAATCATGATAACCCCAAATTGGAATGAGCCTTTTGAAGTGATGTGTGATGCCAGTGACCATGCAATTGGTGCAGTCCTGGGACAGAAGCGTGATAAACTTTTCAGAGCAATATACTAGAAATGCAGAACACTAGATGATGCTCAACAAAATTACACCACCACTAAAAAGGAAATGTTGGCGGCCGTGTTTCCCTTTGACAAATTTAGACCATATTTAATTAGGATGAATGTGATTGTCTATACCGACCATACAGCTATTCATTACCTGTTCGTAAAGAAAGATGCCAATCCTCATCTGATACGATGGGTACTTCTGTTGCAACAATTTGATATTGAAATACAGGATAAGAATGGGATCGAGAATGTGGTTGCTGATCACATGTCTCAAATCAAGCCTGAAGAACCTAATGATGGGGTTATTCAAGAGGTTTTCCCGGATGAGTAACTTTTTGAGGTATTTATAAGAATCCATTGGTTTGCTGATTATGCAAATTATTTAGCTTGTGGAGAATTGCCACCAGATAGCACTTACTAGCAAAGGAAGAAATTCATTCATGATGTGAGATTTTACCTCTGGGATGAACCCCAACTTTTCAAAAGATGCCCTGATCAAATAATTTGGAGATGTGTCCCCAATGAGGAGGCGCAATAAATCCTCAGTCAATGTCATTCTGCTTCTTATGGAGGACATTTTGGAGCAACAAGAACTGCTGCTAAGGTACTCCAATCTAGATTTTTATTGGCCTACACTATTTCGAGATAGTTATTAGTTGGTCAAAACCTGTGATTGTTGCCAACGACTTGGAAACATCTCCAGGCGGCAAGAACTACCCTTAAATAACATTTTAGAGGTTGAGGTATTTGATGTATGGGGGATTGATTTCATGGGGCCATTTCCCCATTCATTTGGAAAAACATACATTATATTAGTTGTTGATTATGTATCCAAATGGGTGGAAACCATTGCCACAGCTACCAATAACGCGAGATTCGTCATCAAGTTCTTCCAAAAAAATATTTTCACCAGGTTTGGTACCCCATGAGCCATTTTGAGTGATGAAGGCACACATTTTTACAATAAGCTCATCAATGCTCTTCTTGCCAAATATGGTGTGAGGCATAAAGTTGCTTTAGGCTATCACCCACAAACAAATGGCCAAGCTGAAATATCAAATAGGGAGATCAAACAGATCCTGGAGAAAATTGTAAATACCAACCAAAAGGACTGGGCTATGAAGCTTGACGATGCCTTATGGGCCTATCGGACTGCTTTCCAAACGCTTATTGGGATGTCACCATACCGCTTGGTGATTTGCAAAGCGTGTCACTTGCTAGTTGAATTAGAGCATCAAGGTTTTTGGGCTATTAAAAAATTGAATTTCGATCTCAAAGCAGTAGGTGAACATCGCCTCATTCAACTGAATGAAATGACGGAATTCCGCGATGATGCTTAAGAGAATGCCAAGATCTACAAAGCACGAATAAAACAGTGGCATGATAATCAAATAATTCAGTGAGAATTCTGTCATGGCCAATAAGTATTGTTATTCAATTTGAGGCTAAAACTGTTTCCTGGTAAACTTAAATCGCGATGGTCTGGCCCATTCACCATAAAGGAAGTATTCCCATATGGAGCGATTGGAGTACATTGCCAAGATGGGCGAGTGTTCAAAGTTAATGGTCAATGACTGAAACACTATTATGGGACTAAAAGGAGACTGATTGATAACATTTCTATCACCGACCCGAAGTGACAGTGGCATTATGTCTGGCTGAAGATAATAAATCAAGCGCTTATTGAGAGGCAACCTAATGCATAAATTTTAAATTTTTATTCTGTAAAAAAAATTGAAGAGCCGCGGTGCCACACTTTTGGCGCTGCGGCACCAAGCCATTCCAGCCAGAGCACCCGAGACTTTGGTGCTACGGCGCCAACATGTTGGAGCCGCAGTACCTCACTCAGCCATGCCTCAAAGCCTATTTTCCACCACTTCTCTTTTTAACTTCCCACACCTTCTATCAACTCCCAGCACCTATAATTTCCCACAACACATAGTTCCGATAGCCCTTGCCTTTCCTAGCTTGTCACACTTGAAAATGTACGGCCCCAACCTCCGAATAAGCACTGGACATCATCCATTCTCCAAGAATCCCACAGTACATGCAGTTCACTTCTTTCCTTTTTCTCAATTTCTATGGCAATGTCCTTCTCAATTGGCACCCACACTTAGGTTTTAAGCCCAAGGTCATTTAACTATACTTCATTGTGTGTGAGTGTGCTTTGACTTTTAGAAAACTTTATTTTGGGGATGTTGTAGTGTATAGTGAGAGCAAATAGAGGCCACACAATCCAAATTGCACCTTGCACACCAATTGTTCGATAAATTGTCACAATGATAATTTGTGCCTCCTTTGAGCTATGTGTGTGTGTAGTGTACCACAGTGATAGTCGTGGAGATTCAAGAGTACTATCATAGACCTTAAGAAACGCCAAAAGTCCTCCTCATCCCATCTTTACGATCCCACCTATTTTTGGAATGACGAGGCCTTCAACCATTATAATGCTTTACTTTCGAAGAATATCGTTCGGGAGCGAGGCATACATGTTTCCATCGCACATAACCTTGACATAACCGAGATTATTCAAAACTGAGGATGGACCGAATTTACTAGACCCCCTACCGATGCAGTTGTGCCCGTGGTTCGTGAATTCCATGCCAATTTGAAGGTGCGCCATGAGGGTCTGAAGGTACTTGTCCGAGGGAAAATGGTACCATTTGATCAGCACACCATCAACAGTTCCTATCAGTTGCCCGATATAGAGGATGACGAATATACAACCTACTTAGCAGAGGACTTTGATTACGAGGAGATGATCACCACCCTATGTGGATTCGGAGCCAGATGGAAGACAAATCAAGGCGTCACCATGCATTTTAACAAGACGGATTTAGAGAAATATGCTAAGGCATGGTTCTTTTTCATCTTTACTAAACTATTACCAAACAGTCACACCTATCATGTCACTAAGGACTGTGCCGTGTTAACATATGCAATTATCACGGGGAAATCTATTAATATTGGACGGGTCATTCATGACTCTATTCTTAACATTGTACGGGGAGCTACCAAATGTGGGCTTCCTCAACTATCTCTGATTATCGATTTGTGCCACAATGCATGGGTTATCTGGGAAAAGAGTGAGGAACTACTGACTGCTCAAGCTCCGGTCAATGCGAGTATTCTTGCCCGTTACTAGACCAGGGATGATGATGACACATTAGAGTCCGGCCCGTCCAGAGTCGCTAGTTCCTCCCGAGGTGCCAGTTCCACCCCCCTTGTCCGGTCCTGACTCCCAAACACTGTCTCAATTTGGGAGACTGTTTATCTTTACTCGAGACAGATATATGGCTTATTATATGGACTTCAATACTGCCATGGTTGAGATGTTTGAGAACTATGGACTGAATTTTGGAGCCAATGTCGTCCATTTTCCTTCACCACCTAATTTTCCTCTATATCCAGCTGATGCCACTGAGAAGGATGAGGATTGATGGTTGTTGTCTCAGGTACGTGCCTTGCACTTATACTTTCTTTATTTTTAGCATTGTGGGCACTGCTCGTTTCATGTTTGGGGGTGTTGTTGTCAATTTATATATGTAGTATTGCATATATGTGTGTGTGGGTTGCATATCTATGTTATTTTCATAATTTCGTTATTTCATTTATGGCACGTACCTTAAAAAAAAGTCTGGGAATGATGGATTCTGCTTCAATGATGAGGCTGTGTGCATAGTATGAAAACTTTGAAAACATAAGTATGTGAATACCTTTTATCGAATGCCTTGAGTAAGAGATCTAGGTCAGACTCGTAAGCGCTTACTAAAGAGGTTTCTAACAATAAGATCATGGGCAGATAGCAAAGTGATTAGTTGAGGAAATTAGCTGAAGATGAATGATTGTTTGCTTAGATATCTATCTCTGTTTGCAATTATTTATATTATATGATATGGTATATAAAAAAACCACATACAACTGAAAACTATGAAGCTACCCATGGCCGAGTATTAGGACCACCATGAGGAGAAATGTTACTTTAAATGGTAGGTGAGTTTCAAGTTAAAAAAAAAACATATCATATAGAGCTCAATAGGCAAATATGGAGAAAGTTTTAAGATATTTAGGTTGGTTTGACCAATTGGATGTGAAATTTTATTAACGAAATCACCTAGTTAGCTTCCGTAGAATTCAAGCTGTAACAAAACCTTAACACACACGCACAATTTGAGTATAATTTAGATAATTTATTCAAGAAGTTTGTGTTGGATAATATGACCCATAGCGTCACTATTTGTACAGATCACGGTGTTGTTGTACAAATTAACTATGTGACAAGGAAATTGCACTCTCATCATTTGTGATTAGATCACCATATATGTATAAATGAAGAGAGGTCCATATGATTAGTTCCTGGATTGAGATGATATGAGACAGTATCAGTCCACGAAGGATTAATCATTAAATATCCCTAGCTGGAGTATTATCGAGACAGGACATCGATAATGCGGAATAGGCTAGTATTGCACTTGTGCGCGTTGTGAGGGCACAACGGCATAGTTCTCATATATTTAAGTATTGGATACTTATGCAAGTGCGATAGGAGGTTGTGTTTCACCGATGGTACGGGAAACAGCTTCGCTCTGGATAGACCCCTCGGAATCCCATTGGTATTATGACTAAGTGTCTATGGGAGGCCGAAATCAAGGTAGGTGTGTATGGTCTTAACCTGAGACTTGCATCGCTAATACTTGCGATAATCGGTAGACTTTGGTCTTGGTGGTACAGGGCTTTAACCGGCTCTACGTACACCGCTTCTGGGTTTATCAGAGAGTCGTAGTGTATTGGGTGTGATGTCGAGACGGAAGTATCACTTCAGTTATAGTGGAGATGATGTCACGCAGGATACGGTATTAGTGCTCTTAAGTGCTGGTCGGCCATCGAGATATTATGACAAGGTCATGTATATCCGATTATAGAGACTAGTTACCAGACATCCGACATGTGCTTCGGACGGGGCAGACACTTATCCATCCCCAGCCCTAGCACGTGACTATCCGATACTGGGCTGATATACACAATACTACGGTATACTACGCTTGATACAGATCTATATATTCCTGTAAGAATATTTCTGGAGAATTGGGTAGGCATGGCGCTTTGCTAGAAGCCAACCTTGTCTTGTAAATCGGTATAAACGTAGTACAAGGTACTTACGTGTTCGGATAATCCGACAACCGTATTTACTGCCAACATATCCGGAGATCTCATGGGTCGCTTCCTGAAGATTCACCGATGATGTATAACTCACACTTTAATTAATCTATGATTAATTAGAAGAGAGAGAAAATTAATCTGGGATTAATGGCGGAGATATTTTATCTGGGATAAAATATTAATTAAAGAGAGAGAACGATAAATTTGGAATTAATCGATAAAATAATATATTTGATATATTATTAGAAATTGGATTTCGACTCGGAATTAAAATTAGATTTTAATTCGGGCGAACGAATTAATTTAGAATTAATTCGTTAGCGACGTGAATAGTGATTTCACTAGGCGTAATCATTTAATTACGACGCGACGGAAAATTCGTTAATTTGGAATTAGCGAACCCGAGCCCAAGAGTGATTGCGAGCGCATTCGCATTTCGAATTCGAGCGCGGCACGCAAGTCACATCTAGCGTCAAATCGTTAGTCACATCATGCGTCAAATCAATTGTCACTTTGAGTGATGTGACTTGACAACATGTCACTTTATTAAAGTGATGTGATGTGACTTAAAGTAAAAGTAGAAATGATGAAAAGCATTAATAGACTTTTGCTTTTTACTTTTGAAAAATATGAAAATGATTTATATATATATTTGTTTTGTTTTTGGAAAATAAAAATATAAATATATAAACCAAAATCATTTTCTCTCTCTCTCACCCATTTTCACGCATCTCTTCCTCTCCCTCTCTTTTCTCTTCTTTCTTCACGGCTTCACTGCCGATTGCTCCAAAAATTTTCTGGTTTGTACGAATTTTTGAGAAGCAAATTGAAGAAGAGTAGTGCTAGCACACACATGAGTTATATTATGGTGATAGGGAAACGAATTTGTGAGCTTGGATTTATTTTGGAGCTTGAAGCTTTGAGCTTCCATGGAGACCACTCATGGCCGATTTTTGGAGATGCAAAGAAGACCAAAACCAAGCAGCCCCTGCTGTTTTTGGAGGCCAAACCGAGCACCAACAAGGAGGAAAACGCATCTTGTTCTTCCTAGCATCAAACCCATCAATGTGAGTATGAGTTCCGCCTTACTCCTTTGTGTATTCAACTCGTTTTTATGCATGTTTGTGATCCTTGGGGCTTGATTGAAACTCTACAATGGTATCTTGAGCTATTGATTGCATAAAAACAAATTAGGGTTCTTGAGCTAAAATTGGGGCTTTTTGATTTAAGCATGATTTTGACAAATTGTTTGTTTAAGAATGCTTGTATATGATTAAATTAGAGTTATATGTAATCAATTTGATGAAAAAATTAATTGGATTGATTTTCCCCAATTTGCTTAATGTTGGCCAAAACTTTAATTTGGGTAAACTCAATTTGAGCATCAAATGATTAAATTATTTAGTATAGTATGCTTGAATGAGGTTGAATTGATGTTGTGCATAATCAATTTCATGAAATTTGGTTGGATCCATTTTTCCCCAAATTTTGGGCATGACAAATTTGGGTAAACTTGATTTTTAGCATGTTTAATGAAATTGGATGATTTAGAATGCTTGAATGTTGTTTAATTGATGATTGATTAGATCAATTTGATGAAAAGTGTTTGGAACAATTTTTCCCCAATTTGCTTGTGATGGCCGAATAGTGCAAGTGCCCTAATGTCTTGGTTTTTTGATTTTTTGTTCATTGGATGACTTAGAAATCATTTGGGGATGTTGAATTTATGTTTGATTGGGTTCAATTGGATTGAATTTGATTTGGGCATATTTTTCCCCTTTGGCCGAGACTTTAGCATGTATAAATTGGGTTTGATTTTGATTTAATTATGTTGGACATGATTAATTGATGTTAAGCATGATTAATTGGACATATTTGATGTTTTGGAAACTTTGATTTGGGTAATTAATAATGCTATGCACTTTGTTTAATTGAATTGTAAAATTGGATTTTGTAATTTAATTAAAATGGGCCTTAAAATTGGATTTGGGCTTTTTAAGTTGTTATTGGGTTTATTGGACTTTGTTGTACAAAGTTGGTTGAGGCCAAAATTGGTTGGATACAATTAGGCCCAAAACCGCTTCCAAAAGGCCCAAATGCGACTAATAAACCTTTAACGTTTAATTGGGCCTAATGGGCCTAAATTAATTTATGGGCTTATGGGGTAACTCCCGGATTGGACTTTGGTTGCGGGTTTGACCCGAGTTGACCAAAAGTCCACGCCTCAAGAAATTAATTAAAAGCCCATTGGACTTTAATTAAATTAATATTGGATATTAATCGGGCTTTGAGAGCCGTAGCGATTAAATTTGGAATTTAAGTCGTAAAGGTTTATTTTATAAAGTGTAATATTTAATTTGGAATTAAATAATGAATTAGAATTAAATGCGTATTAAATTGGATTTAATTATGTAATTTAATTTATTTCGTAGAAATCGTACTTTGAGTACGTGTTTGCAATATGAGTTTGACTCGAACAAAATCAAATCTTTGTTTGAACATTGGATGATCACTAATTATAAGATTAATTAATTGGATTGATTGATTGATAACATGCTTGTATGAATACATGGTTATGATGTTTGAATAATGTATATCGGATGGATATTAGTCGGGTGGGGCGATTTGGGAAATTGTAATAAATTTGATTTATTAATTGGACCTGTGAGTCCAGCCTTATCTTCTATTCTTTGTATTCTCTTCTCACCTATTCCCCTCTATGCATATGAGGTTTCTTTAGAAGTGTAGTGTAACGGGTAGAAGAAATATTTGTGCTAGCGGGAGAGAGAAAGTGAGAGAATTGATCTAGGATCAATGTGTAAAATATCCATCCGCATATCATTATTATTTTACATATGCGCTTTATTATGTGTTTAGAATGCATGTTTAAGGGTGTATGATGATGAGACCTTAACAAAGATAATAAATTGGTAACCAATTTGCACGCGAAAAGCCCTCATAAAATATCATGCGTCTTTTCCTTCCATTGAGTGATTCTTACTCAAGATCCGAGATTGGCAGGGGTTGTTGGCCAAAGTCAAGCCCTTGTCCGTCAAAGATGTGTTTTAATCACGAGGCTTTGTTCCATATCGATGTCGTGTCCAAGTTGTGGTTTGTTGGCCAAAGTCAAGACCACTTCTTGTCCATAGACATTGATTACGAAGCTTCCATGTCAATGGGTCCGCGCTTGACTGGGATCACTAGGTTTGTTGTGCCAAAGCCAAGGCCTAGTTGATTCAGAGGAAAAAGGTTAGGGTATACATTCGATGTATAGGCATATATAAGATATATGTTTGGGACTTGGATGTCCACCTACTGGATCTAGGAGTTGGATGAGATCCAATTGATCTTCGAGATCTACCTAGTTATTTATCATACAATTTGTTGGCCAAAGTCAAGATTGTGTGATATTTAACGGGATCCTAGCCCACTAGGAAACATGGTTTCCCGAGTACTCGACAGAGGGTTAGAGGCTCGACGAAAAATAGTGGGAGGCAAGAATTGAATTTGCAATACTCGTTCAATTACTCGCCATACGCGCTCATTTAAATTATTTCGTCATTAGATTAAATGTTAGTTGGACTAATATTTAAATTGTTGTTTTAATAAACAGTTGGACTGTATTATACTTGATTATATATAATTGGATTATATTAATCAATATATTTGAATTAATTAATTTCAGTTTACAGTTAATTTTATAATTGGATTATAGTAATCAATGTAATTGAGGTTAATTAATTTGGATTATATTTGATTATAGTTTGACTATTATAATCATTATAATATATATAGTACCATTAATCGTTGATTAAATAGTTGGACTATTGTAATCAAGATAAAATTGAAAAGTTGGATATTTAATATAATCTGGGATTAAAATATTTTAAATGATTTAATTTCAAATTGGGAATAAATAATAGGTTACTTTATTTGATAAAATAACTTATTATACCTTAAGCCCAAAATTAAGCAAAATAAGTAGAGCATAAAATCTTTGGAAGATTTATGTGATGATGACTTTAATGCTTAATTTAATATACTTGTCATAAATCTAATTTTAGATTTAAGAAGTATTAAAATTGCAATTTATAATTTTTGGAGAATTAATTGACTATTCTAGAGGAGATAAAGTCAAAATTTGCAATTGGGCATGTAGCACGTGGTGCACATCGTTTCGATATTCTAAAAACCCAAAGCTTGGCCTAAGGTTTCTGAAATATTGAAAAGGATAATTGACATATCCCAAAGTGACTACCATTTGGTTATGGCAGACACGAAGGAATTAAAGAAAGGGCAAGGCTCTTACTTTAAAAATGTTTGTCTTAGTTATGTTCACAACTAGTATTGAAATTAGATTTTAAATACTTAGTGTGGTACATAAAATATATGTATTGATGTTCAGAATCTGCTTTGAGCAGGAAACTGCCTTCAAGCCGAGATTTCTCTGCGAATCGGAAACGGGACGAAAGTCGCTGTTTCGACCGTAGATACCTAAGTTTAGGAACTACCCTTCGGGTGTGTACTTAAATTAGGAACTGTTATAATGTAACTAGTTTGACTGGAGACATTATCTCTATATCAGTGTTTAATCCATTGTGGATAAACCTTTATATTCTAGAACACTAAGTGTTTTATTATATAAAGATGATACTGAGATAAATACATTAGATGTAAATAACAGAATTTATATTTTGAATATAATTAAAATCTCAAACATATAAAAAGACAAATAAATAGCTCAAATTGATTTGATCAATAGAGACTTATTTGTGGCATTGTTGTCTAGGACACAATTTAACGAGACTCGTATATCCACACTTTTGAAGAGTGGGAACTAGGACTGATTTGACTATTCAAATAAGTCTACGATCTAGTTTGTTAGGTAAAGTACCTAAAACACTGTTTACTTGGTAATAGTGTAAGTGCCACCGATCTGTTAGCCCTATTCATGGTGAAGTTAGTGGGCCCATATCTAGTTAGACTAGATGTGAACATGAATATTTCGTGACCTTAACGGATGTGGCATCACATTATGGTTATGTGTTTCTTTTGAAGAACACAAATCAGAAACTCTTAGAGTTTCGACACGAAATAGACAAACAGATCGGCTATAGTATTATACTGTCACGGTAAGACCGTAATGAAAATACTTAAGCAATAAGTTTCTTATATAATTGAAAGAGTATAGTATTCTTTCAAATGAGGACTCCTCCCGGAACACGTCAAAGTGACGGTGTGTCCGAACGGATTAACCGAATCATGTTAGACATGATAAGGCTAATCATGAGTCGCTCTGAGCTACTATTTCCTTCAACGGATAAGTTTTAACAGTGCAATAACTTATTTAGAATAAGGTTCCATAATAATCTGTTTGACAGATTACATATTAGATATGAAAGGGAAAGAAACCGGGTTTCTCATTCCTGACTATTTGGGGATGCTAGGCATATGTTTGGATAATACCAAACTAAGGACCCAAATTGGATAAGTGCCAATATAGGTTATCCTAAGGAAACCATAAGTATAGTACTTAAAATCTCACATGAGAACAATGTGATTGTTGCTCACCATGCGGTTTTTCCTGAGAGGAATACCGATATGCAGTGGTCAGTGGGAGGATAGTGATACTCGATGAAAATCGGAGTAATACTGTTCAAGGCACGAAGTCCTTAATGGAACACAAATATTTCATCTATCATGAATCTATACCATTAATCTTCGAGTACACAAGAACCGCGTAGATCAGAGAGAGTCAGAAAACAACCTGGGGTATGGGTTTCTAATCTAACCTCATAAAGATGTCAATCTCATGAAGGTATATCCACCGACTACGTTTTAAGGAAGTGATACAAGGTATCGACTCCCTATTATGGCAAAGTGCCATTAGTCCGAAATGGATTCCATGTATAACAACTATTTTGGATACTAGTTGTTGTACCACAAGACATGATGCCTATTGGTACATTAAACGTCTTCAAGGAAGACATACATGGAAGGCAACATACCAACGTACAAGCTGGCTTTTGACGGAAAGGTATCGTTATCAACATTGTGTTAATAACGGTTCAACCTTTTACCTGTTGCCATGGTAAATCCATTTGGATAGATGCTTGTTGATAACTGCATATTTCATTATGAAATGTGACAGTTAACAGATCAAAATCGCTTTCCTGAAAGGAAACCTTTTAGAGGATGCTTACAACATCCTGACGATTTTGTATAACGACAAACAAGGTTTGCGGGTTATTCGATCCATGTTTGGATTGAAACAAGCATAGGTTCTTGGAATGACGTTTTGAAATAATCTTAATGGTTTATGATTTGACTCAAAACGAAATAATTCTTGTGTATATAAAAAGGTTAGTAGGAGGGCACTGACAATGAAATTCCCATAAAGCAATCGGTGAAAGCTTGGCTTTCATAAAGAAATTCTCCGTAGAATTCTGGGGAGTAACAACCTTTATTCAAGGAATAAAGATCTACATGGATAGATTTGAAGTTGTTAACACTCTCTGAAAATTGTACATTTAAAATGTACTTGTATTGGTGTCTCATACGCTTCGAGCATATGGAGTCACAATCGGGTCAATCCAAGTGATAGTCACTAGATTGATGATTAAGAACATCTGTTAGTATCTGAGAGAACTAAAGATGTTGTCTTAAACTATGGAGATAGAGAACTTGAAGTGACTGGGATCACTGCTGCAAGTTTCCAAACCGGTAAATACTGTGGTACTATAAAGTTTGAATAACGGGACAGTAAGCTGGAAATATTCCGAGCAAGATAACTGTTACCGAATTAACAACAAATGCGGATTATTGCTGCAGCTGAGGCAGCAATATAAGCCATTTGGATCGATAATAAATCTAATTAGATTAGATATAGTTCTGTTAGCAGCTGAGCTAGGCGTCAGCATAGGCTAATGAATTAATGGTCTCATCGATGATCCAGATATATACTTCTATATTCATCTGATTCGTTCGGATCATACATCGTGGCGATGTGATGATCGTATAAATCGCGTCAGAAGATAATTACGCAAATCCGCTGACGAAAACCTTTTCTCAGCAATTTGAGCGAACCGTACATAGTTCGGGTGTTAGACACTCGAGTGACTGGCTATGTGCCAAGTGGGAGATTGTTGGATAATATGACCCATAGCGTCACTATTTGTACAGATCACGGTTGTTGTGTACAAATTAACTATGTGACAAGGAAATTGCACTCTCATCATTTGTGATTAGATCACCATATATGTATAAATGAAGAGAGGTCCATATGATTAGTTCCTGGATTGAGATGATATGAGACAGTATCAGTCCACGAAGGATTAATCATTAAATATCCCTAGCCGGAGTATTATAGGGACAGGACATCGATAATGCGGAATAGGCTAGTATTGCACTTGTGCGCGTTGTGAGGGCACAACGGCATAGTTCTCATATATTTAAGTATTGGATACTTATGCAAGTGCGATAGGAGGTTGTGTTTCACCGATGGTACGGGAAACAGCTTCGCTCTGGATAGACCTCTCGGAATCCCATTGGTATTATGACTACGTGTCTATGGGAGGCCGAAATCAAGGTAGGTGTGTATGGTCTTAACCTGAGACTTGCATCGCTAATACTTGCGATAATCGGTAGACTTTGGTCTTGGTGGTACAGGGCTTTAACCGGCTCTGCGTACACCGCTTCTGGGTTTATCAGAGAGTCGTAGTGTATTGGGTGTGATGTCGAGACGGAAGTATCACTTCAGTTATAGTGGAGATGATGTCACGCAGGATACGGTATTAGTGCTCTTAAGTGCTGGCCGGCCATCGAGATATTATGACAAGGTCATGTATATCCGATTATAGAGACTAGTTACCAGACATCCGACATGTGCTTCGGACGGGGCAGACACTTATCCAGCCCCAGCCCTAGCACGTGACTATCCGATACTGGGCTGATATACACAATACTACGGTATAATATGCTTGATACCGATCTATATATTCCTGTAAGAATATTTCTGGAGAATTGGGTAGGCATGGCGCTTTGCTAGAAGCCAACCTTGTCTTGTAAATCAGTATAAACGTAGTACAAGGTACTTACGTGTTCGGATAATCCGACGACCGTATTTACTGCCAACATATCCGGAGATCTCATGGGTCGCTTCCTGAAGATTCACCGATGATGTATAACTCGCACTTTAATTAATCTAGGATTAATTAGAAGAGAGAGAAAATTAATCTGGGATTAATGGCGGAGATATTTTATCTGGGATAAAATATTAATTAAAGAGAGAGAACGATTAATTTGGAATTAATCAATAAAATAATATATTTGATATATTATTAGAAATTGGATTTCGACGCGGAATTAAAATTAGATTTTAATTCGGGCGAACGAATTAATTTAGAAAATCCGTTAAGCGACGTGAATAGTGATTTCGCTAGGCGTAATCATTTAATTACGACGCGCGACGGAAAATTCGTTAATTTGGAATTAGCGAACCCGAGCCCGAGAGTGATTGCGAGCGCATTCGCATTTCGAATTCGAGCGCGGCACGCAAGTCACATCTAGCGTCAAATCGTTAGTCACATCATGCGTCCAATCAATTGTCACTTTGAGTGATGTGACTTGACAACATGTCACTTTATTAAAGTGATGTGATGTGACTTAAAGTAAAAGTAGAAAATGATGAAAAGCATTAATAGACTTTTGCTTTTTACTTTTGAAAAATATGAAAATGATTTATATATATATTTGTTTTGTTTTGGAAATAAAAAAATAATATATAAACCAAAATCATTTTCTCTCTCTCTCACCAATTTTCACGCATCTCTTCCTCTCCCTCTCTTTTCTCTTCTTTCTTCACGGCTTCACTGCCGATTGCTCCAAAAATTTTCTGGTTTGTACGAATTTTTGAGAAGCAAATTGAAGAAGAGTAGTGCTAGCACACACATAAGTTATATTATGGTGATAGGGAAACGAATTTGTGAGCTTGGATTTATTTTGGAGCTTGAAGCTTTGAGCTTCCATGGAGACCACTCATGGCCGATTTTTGGAGATGCAAAGATGACCAAAACCGAGCAGCCCCTGCTGTTTTTGGAGGCCAAACCGAGCACCAACAAGGAGGAAAACGCATCTTGTTCTTCCTAGCATCAAACCCATCAATGTGAGTATGAATTCCGCCTTACTCCTTTGTGTATTCAACTCGTTTTTATGCATGTTTGTGATCCTTGGGGCTTGATTGAAACTCTACAGTTTGATCTAAGTTGAATCATGTACTTTGAAGGTTTCGTTGTTTTCACCATTAGGCATTCTCTGAGAACACTCCATGCACCAGAGTTCCTAAGACTTCTGTTATTTCTTTGTCAATTTTTCCTCTCTTGCATAATTGCATGTGCATAGTATGACGTTTGTTGGTGTCATTTATGTAAGCACTCACGAGACTATACTCGTCCACTAGGGTCGCCTAGGGGTTTTAAAGGCTTGTTCCATAAGCTAAATGCAATCATGGTTCCTACTAAAGTGGCTTAGTTAATTTTATCATTTTAGTTGTTTAATTTCATTTCTATGTTTTATTTAGTCTTTTGCTCGGGACTAGCAAAATCTTAAGTTTGGGGGTGTTTGATAAGTGTGAATTATACACACTCATTCTCGCATCTTTAGCTTATTATTTTGTTAGATTCCATGTAATTTAATGTATTTTGGAGTTATTTGGTGTTTTGTTAATAAGAAGCATTAAAAGTGTGGATTCTGGACTATTATACGGGTTTTGAGAGCTTACAGATGCGACTGAAGCACGTGAGGAAAGCAGAAACGAAAGGAGCCAAGTTATCTTGAAATTAAGGCTGGTGCCGCGGCGCCATCCTTCTGGCACTACGGCACCAATGACACATTCCATACAATTTCCAGAGGATTTGGCACCGCGATGCCCATATTTTGGCGTCGCAACAAGTATTTTGATACATTATGGTTCCGCAAGATGCGCAGAATGACTGGGTTTTTTTTTCTATAAATTAAAAACATATTGTCCAAACCCTGGGGGAGCCATTTTATACACAAACAAAGTTCTAAACACAAAAATTAATACTTCCAAAATGAGAGATCAAAGCTGAAGGAAGGAGACAAGGCGGTGAAGTCTGAAAACATAAGGAATTTGATTCCGGTTTCATTCTCTTATCTTCTTCTTTAGAATCTTCTAATTATCATTATGTTTTGGATACAATTGTTGTTGTGTTCTAATTCAGCCATGAACTAAGTCTATTGTTCTAGAGTTTGATGTAACCTAATGCTTGAGACTATGTATTAACTTTCGAATACTTTATTCAGTTTTCATTCAGGTTATTTATGTTTTCCTGTGTTTAATGCTTCGTATTTGTTGGCCATAAATATGATGATGTTTTGTTTGAAATCATTCACTCGGGAGAGAGGATTTTGAGTAGGAATTGGGAAATATAATCTGGGAAGTTTATAGAGTTCGGGAGAATCTATAACTCCTTGAAATCTGTTAATACAGAATCACAAGGCTTAATAAATTGTTAATCATTGGATTTTTATAGGGATATTGAATTTGATAATTACAATATTTTCACTAGTGCTCGGGAGAGAGGGTGGATAAATCTATGATTCTTGGCTTATAAACGTAGATTTTGAATAATAGTTAATTGGCATCGTAAATACATAGTGGAAAGCTAGGTGAAATCAGACTCTACAATTCATCTTCTCACTGATACTACATTAAAATTCATTTAAGTTCTTAATTATCTTTGTTTTTACTTCTCCAATTTAATCAAATTAAAGTTTTGTGTCTAAATAAAGTTAAGGTTAATAATTATAGTACTGAGTGTAATTTAGATTTCAATCCATATGGGTTCAACACTTATATTCATCATTTACTAGAACTTGACACCGTACACTTGCGGTACGATAGAAAATATCGCAATATGGAACCTGATTTGCTCCGCACCTGGAAGTGTTGTTCTTTAATCCTTTTTCTTTATATTTATCTTACATTGAGGACAATGCAAGTTTTAAGTGTGGGGGTGTATGCATGCGCATGATATTACCTGTTATAAAAAAATTATTGATATAGGTTAGACTCGTAAGCACTTTACTATAGGTTTCTAGCAGTGAAAACCTGGGTAGTTGGCAAGGTGACTAGTTGAAGAAATTACATGTCGATGAATGACCATTTGTTTAGATGTCTATCCTGATTTGCTAGTGTTATGATGTGTGGTATGTTGGATAATATGACCCATAGCGTCACTATTTGCACAGATCATTGTGTTGTTGTAGCAAATTAACTATGTAATAAGGAAATTGCACTCTCATCATTTGTGATTAGATCACCATAGATATATAAATGAAGAGAGGTCCCTATGATTAGTTCCTGGATTGAGATGATATGAGACAGTATCAGTCCACGAAGGATTAATCATTAAATATCCCTAGCCGTAGTATTATCGAGACTGGACATCGATAATGCGGAATAGGCTAGTATTGCACTTGTGCGCGTTGTGAGGGCACAACGGCATAGTTCTCATATATATAAGTATTGGATACTTGTGCAAGTGCGATAGGAGGTCGTGTTTCACCGATGGTACGGGAAACAGCTTCGCTCTGGATAGACCCTTCGGAATCCCATTGGTATTATGACTAGGTGTCTATGGGAGGCCGAAATCAAGGTAGGTGTGTATAGTCTTAACCTGAGACTTACATCGCTAATACTTACGACAATCGGTAAACTTTGGTTTTGGTGGTGGGGGATCTTAACTGGTTCTGTGTTCACCTCTTCTGGGTTTATCAGAGAATCGTAGTGTATTGGATGTGATGTCAAGACGGAAGTGTCACTCCAGTCATAATGGAGATGATGTCACGCAGGATACGGTATTAGTGCTCTTAAAGTGATGCGCATCCAATCGTGATATTATGACCAGGTCATGAATATCCGATTATAGAGACTAGTTACCAGACATCCGATATGTGTTTCGGACGGGGGCAGACACTTATCCAGCCCCAGCCCTAGCACGTGATTATCCGATACTGGGCCGATACGCACAATACAATTGTATACTACGCTTGATACAGATCTAGATATTCTTTGATGAATATGTCCGGAGAACTTGGGAAGACTTGGTGCTTTGCTAGGAGTCGACCTTGTCTCGTAAATCGGTAGAACGTAGTACTTGGTACGTACGTGATTCGGATACTCCGACGACCGTATTTACTGCCAGATTATCCGGGGATCTCATGGGTCGCTTCCCGATAATCCACCGATGACGCATAACTTGCACTCTTGAATAATCTGGGATTATAAAGAAGAGAGAGAGAGAATTAATCTAGGATTAATAACGGAGATGTTTTATCCGGGATAAAATGTCGTCTAAAAAGAGAGAACGATTAATTCGAAATTAATCGATGTATTAATATATTCGATATATTAGACGAAATTAGATTTCGACGCGGAATTAAAATTAGATTTTAATTCGGGCAAACGAGTTAATTTAGAATTAATTCGTTAGCGACGTAAATAATAATTTCGCCAGGCGCAATTATTTATTTAAATTCGATTGAATTAACGTCGCGACGTAAGCTCGGTATTTCGGAAATATCGAACCCGAACGCGTGAGTGCACGTGGGCCCACTTTCATTTGGAAACGTGTGGGGCCCACATGACACATGTCATTGTATGTATTATTTTATTGATAATGCATTGCATGTTGATAGTGTAGAATGCACTCAATGTTATTGCATGGAAATTGAGTGTTTGACACTCTAAGCCATTGCATGTTTTGTGTCATTTTATAATTTATTTTATTTAATAATATATGGCATAAATATAAATTGATTTTTGGTAAATCATTTTAACTTAACACAAAACTTCTTCTCTCTCAAATTTCTCTCTTCTAACTCACGCCCAAATGAACTTTTGCTCACTGGTTTTGAACCAGTTTGGGCGTGAACAAAGGGAAGCCAAGAGTGGTTTCTCATGGTGAGAAATCAAGTGCTAGCACACTTACAAGTCTTTGCGAAGGTGGTAGGGAGGTCGACCATGAGGCGGGACTCATCCGACGAGAGTTTGGAGCTTCGTTTTGAGACCCGAAATTCTGTTTTGCAGGGACAGGGACAGTGGACTGCAGCAGTTTGGCATGAAGGGCAGTGCGTTTTTGGGCATGATTCATCTTCAAATCGACATAACCGATCAATGTGAGTATTCCGCTACCTCCATTGATGTATTCATGCATTATTTCATGTCTTGATTTGATCTTGGGACCTTAGAAATAACCAACAATGGTATCAGAGCTAATGTTGCAAGCATGAAATTTTAGGTTAAAATTTGGTAAAATTGATTGAAGCATGTTCTTGTGAAATTTGATGAATAAGTATGCTTGCATGTATATAGAATGATGTTACATGGAATCAATTTTATGAAAAATGCATTGGATGATTTTTCCCCAAAAAAATTAACCTTGGCCGAATGGGTGTAATGAAATTGATTGAAGCATGTTCTTGTGAAATTTGATGAATAAGTATGCTTGCATATATAGAATGATGTTACATGGAATCAATTTTATGAAAAATGCATTGGATGATTTTTCCCCAAAAATCCAACCTTGGCCGAATGGTATGATGAAATTGATTGAATCATGTTCTTATGAAATTTGATTAATAGAATGCTTACATGTATATAGCATGATGTTATATTGAATCAATTTTATGAAAAATGCATTGGATGATTTTTCCCCAAATTCATGCCTTGGCCGAATGTGTTGCTACTTGGAGTGGATTGGAATTTTTTGTGTTTAAGATCATTGGATGACTTAGAACGTGTACGGGACGTAGATTAGTAATTCAATCGGATTGAAAAACAAATCGGCACAAAAAAAACTCACCTTGGCCGAATACATAATGGACATGTAAAGGAGTTGATTTTTTGTTAAAATTAATGTTGGACATTTATTTTGAAAAATAGATGATTAATAAATTAAATGGGTATTTTTGAAATATTTAGTTTAATATATTAATCTTGGTATTACACTTTAATTAATTGGACTTTAATGTTTGGAATATTAAAATTTAATTAATGGGCTTTAAAAAATTTAATTGGGCCTTATGGGCTTAAAATTGGTTTATGGCACTTAAGGGTGATTCCTTATTTGGGCTTGGTAATTGGGTTTGACCCACATTGACCAAAGCCCAAGCCTTAATAACCAATTGAAAGCCCATTTGACTTGAATTGAATTTAACATTGGATGTTAGTTGGGCTTTGAGACCCAATAGGATTAGATTTAGAATCTAAGTCTTTAAAGCATATTAAAAGTGTAAACATTTAATTTGGAATTAAATAATTGAATTAGTATTGAATACGAATTAAATTAGATTTAATAAGTAGTTCGATATAATTCGTGAATTCGTACCTTATGTACTTATTCTCAATCGAGTTGGACTCGTGCAAAATCAAACCGTTGTTTGAACATTGGATGATCACTTTAAATAAAGACTAATTAATTGGATTAGATTGGTTGTAAAAGCATGTCTTGTTTGTATATATATGTGTGTGAATACGTGGTTGTGTTGAATGAATAATGTATATCGGATGGATATTAGATGGGTGGGCAATTTTAGAAATTGTTGTAATAAATTCGATTTATTGAATTGGACCTGCGTGTCCAGCCTTATCACCTTCTTTCTCTTTGTATTCTCTTCTCACCTATTCCCCTCTATATATATGAGGTTCTTTAGAAGTGTAGTGTAACGGGTAGAAGTAGTACAAGTGCTAGCTTGAGTGAGAAAGGGAGAGATTTGATCTAGGATCAAGTGTTAAGTATCCATCCGCATATCATTATTATTTTATTTCATACTCGCTTTATTATGTATTTAGAATGCATGTTTAAGGGTGTATGATGATGTGAGACCTTAACAAAGATAATTAAATTGGTAGCCAATTTGCACGCGAAAATCCCTCAATTTTTATTAAGCAAATATCCTTCCATTGAATGATTCTTGTTCAAGATCCGAAGTTGGCATTGGTTTTTTTTGACCAAAGTCAAGACCTTTGTCAATCAAGGATGTACTTGAATCATGAGAGTTTTGTTGCATATCGGTGTCTTGTCCAAATCGTGATTTTTATTGGCCAAAGTCAGATCACTTTTTGTCCAATGACATTGATTACGAAACTTTCCTCGTCAATGGGTCCTGCTTAACTGGAATCATTAGGTTTGTTTTTGGCCAAAGCCATGGCCTAGATGATCGGAGGATATGGTTAGGAAAATGTATTGGATACATTGACATTATACATATGTTTCGGACTTGGATGTCCACCTAACCGGATCTAGGAATTGGATGAGATCCAATTGATCTGTGAGATCTACCTAGTTAAATAGCATACAGCTTTTTATTGACCAAAGTCAGGGTTGTGGTTATTTAATAGGATCCTAGCCCACTAGGAAACACGGTTTCCCGAGAACTCCACAGAGGGTTAGAGGCTCGACGAAAAATAGTGGGAGGCAAGTATTGAATTTGCAACATTCGTTCGAATACTCGCTAAACACGCTCATTTTATTTTACTCGTCATATTTAGTATTAGTTGGACTAATATTTTATGTTGTTTAATTATATATATAGTTGGACTATATATACAACTCATTCAATATATAGTTGATTTTATAATTGGATTATAGTAATCAATATAATTGAATTAAATGATAGTTGATTTTATAATGGGATTATAGTAATCAATATTAAAATTATAGTTGATTTTATAATTGGATTATAGTAATCAATATAATTGAATTAAATGATAGTTGATTTTATAATGGGATTATAGTAATCAATATTAAAATTATAGTTGATTAAATAATTGGATTATTGTAATCATTATAATAAATAGTACCTTAATAATTGATTAAATAGTTGGGCTATTGAAATCAAGAAAGAATTGAAAAGGTTGAATATTTAAAATATATAATCCTTGGATTAAATGTTTTAAATGATTTAATTTTCAATTGGGAATAGGTTAATTTATTTGATAAAATAACTTATTATGACTAAGCCCATAATTAAGCAGATAGTAGAGCATAAAGTCTTTGGAAGATTTATGTGATGATGACTTTAGTGCTTAATTAATATACTTACAATAAATCTATCTTTAGATTTAAAAGTATTAAAATTGCAATTAATAATTCTTGGAGAATTAATTGACTATTCTAGTGAGAAAAGAAAAGTTTGCAATTGGGCATGTAGCACAAGGTGCACATCGTTTCGATATTCCGAAACCCAAGGCTTGGCCAAAGGTTTGTGAAATATTGAAAAGGATAATTGACATATCCCGTAGCGACTACCATTTGGATATGGAAGACACGAAGGAATTAAAGAAAGGGCGAGGCTCTAACTTTAAATATTTGTCAAAGTTATGATCACTACTAGTATTAAAATTGGATTTTAAATACTTAGTGTGGTACATAAAATATATGTATTGACGTTCAGAATCCGCTGTGAGCTGGATACTAGCTTCAAGCCGAGATTTCTCTGCGAATCGGAAACGGGACGAAAGTCGCTGTTTCGACCGTAGATACCTAAGTTTAGAAACTACCCTTTGGGTATGTATTTAAATTAGGAACTGTCATAATGTAACTAGTTATCTAGAGTCATTATCTCTATATCAGTGTTTAATCCATTGCGGATAAAAACCTTTATATTCTAAACACTAAAGTGTTTCAATATATAAAGATGATATGAGATAAATACATTGGATGTAAATAACAGAATTTATATTTTGAATATAAATAAAATCTCAAACATATAAAATGACAAATAAATAGCTCAAATTGATTTGATCAATGGAGACTTATTTGTGGCATTATGTCTGGGACACAATTAAACAAGACTCGTATATCCACACTTTTTGAAGAGTGGGTACTAGGACTGATTTGACTATTCAAATAAGGTCTACGAATCTAGTTTATTAAACAAGACTCGTATATCCACACTTTTTGAAGAGTGGATACTAGGACTGATTTGACTATTCAAATAAGGTCTACGAATCTAGTTTATTAGGTTAAATACCTAAAATACTATTTACTTGGTAATAGTAAAAAGTGCCACCGATCTGTTAGCCCTATTCATGGTGAAGTAAGTGGGCCCATATCTAGCTAGGCTAGATGTGAACATGAATATTTCGTGACCTTAACGGATGTGACATCACGTTGTGGTTATGTGTTTCTTTTGTAGAACACAGATCGGAAACTTTAGAGTTTCGACACGAAGTAGACAAACAGATCGGCTATAGTGTTATTCTGCCACGGTAAGACCGAAATGGAAAAATACTTAAGCAGTAAGTTTCATATATAAATGAAAGAGTACGGTATTCTTTCATATGAGGACTCCTCCCGAGACACATTAGTTAGACGGTGTGTCCGAACCAAAAACCGAATTTTTGTTGGACATGATAAGGTTTATCACGAGTCGCTCTGAGCTATAATTCCTTTTCACAGGATATGTATTACAGTGCAAAACTTATTTAGAATAAGGTTCCATATAAATGTTTGACAGATATCATATAGGATATGAACAGGGGAGAGAAACGAGGTTTCTCATTCCTGATAATTTGGGTATGCCAGGCATAACGTTTGGATGATACCAAACTAAAGGACCCAAATTGGATTAGTGCCAATATAGGTTATCCTAAGGGAAACCATAAGTATAGTACTTATAAATCCCACATGAGAACAATGTGATTGTTGCTCACCATGCGGTTTTCCTGAGAGGAATACCGATATGCAGTGGTCAGTGGGAGGATAGTGATGCTCGATGAAAACGGAGTAATACTATCAAAGCACGAAGTCCTTAATGGAACACAAATAGTTCATCAATGATGAATCTATACCATTAATCTTCAAATACACAAGAAACCGTGTAGATCAGGAGAGTCAGAAAACAACCTGGGCTATGGGTTTCTGATCTCACCTCATAAAGATTTTAATCTTTTAAGGTACACCAACTGATTACGTAATGAGGAAGTGATACGAGGTATCGACTCCCTAATATGGCAAAAGTGCCATGAAACCGAAAGGATTCCATGTATAAACAACTATTTGGATACTAGTTGTTGTACCACAAGGCATTTTGCCTATGGTACATTAAACGTCTTCAAGGAAGACATACATGGAAGGCAACATACCAACGTACAAAGCAGGGCTTTTGACGGAAAGGTATCGTTATCAACATTATGTTAATAACGGTTCAACCTTTTACCTGTTGCCATAGTAGTCCATTTTGAAGATGCTTGTTGATAACTGTATATTTCATTTATGGAATATGTCAGTTACAGATCAAAATCGCTTTCTTGAAAAGGAAACTTTTGGAGGAGGATTTGCTTTCAACATCCTGACGATTTTGTATAACCGACAAACAAGGTTTGCGGGTTATTCGATCCATGTTTGGATTGATGCAAGCATAAGGTTCTTGGAACTGTTATTTTGAAATAATCATAATGGTTTATGATTAGATTCAAAACTAAATAATTCTTGTGTATATAAGGAGGTTAGTGGGAGAGCGCACTGACAGTGAAATTCCCATAAAGCAATTGGTGAAAGCTGGCTTTCATAGATATTCTTCATAAGAAATTCTCCGTAGAATTCTGGGGAGTAACAACCTTTATTCAAGGAATAAAGATCTACTGGGATAGATTTGGAGTTTGGTTATCACTCTCTGGGAAATTGTACATTTAAAATGTACTTGTATTGGTGTCTCATACGCTTCGAGCATATGGAGTCACAATTGGGTCAATCCAAGTGATAGTCACTGAATTGAAGATTAAGAACATCTGTTAGTATCTGAGAGAACTAAAGATGTTGTCTTAAACTATGGAGATGGAGAACTTGAAGTGACTGGGATCACTACTGCAAGTTTCCAAACAATTAAAATACTACGGTACTATAAAGTTTGAATAACGGGACAGTGAGCTGGAAATCTTCCAAGCAAGATAACTGTTGCCATATAAACAACAAATGCGGATTATTGCTGCAGCTGAGGGTCGGCAAGCAATAGAAGACCATCTGGGTCGAAAATAATCTAATAAGATTAGATAAAGTTCTGTTAGCAGCTGAGCTAGGCGTCGCATAGGCTAAGGAATTAAAGGTCTCATCGACGATCCAGATATATACTACTATGGAGATGGAGAACTTGAAGTGACGGGATCACTACTGCAAGTTTCCAAACAATTAAAATACTACGGTACTATAAAGTTTGAATAACGGGACAGTGAGCTGGAAATCTTCCAAGCAAGATAACTGTTGCCATATAAACAACAAATGCGGATTATTGCTGCAGCTGAGGCAGCAATAGATGAAAGACCATCTGGGTCGAAAATAAATCTAATAAGATTAGATAAAGTTCTGTTAGCAGCTGAGCTAGGCGTCGGCATAGGCTAAGGAATAAAGGTCTCATCGACGATCCAGATATATACTTCTATATCATCTCATTCGTTCGGATCATACATCGTGGCGATGTGATGATCGTGTAAATCGCGTCAGACGATAATTAAGCAAATCCGCTGACGAAAACCTTTCCTCAGGCAATTTGAGCGAATTGTACATAGTTCGGGTGTTAGACACTCGAGTGACTGGCTATGTGCCAAGTGGGAGATTGTTGGATATTATGACCCATAGCGTCACTATTTGCACAGATCATTGTGTTGTTGTAGCAAATTAACTATGTAATAAGGAAATTGCACTCTCATCATTTGTGATTAGATCACCATAGATATATAAATGAAGAGAGGTCCCTATGATTAGTTCCTGGATTGAGATGATATGAGACAGTATCAGTCCACGAAGGATTAATCATTAAATATCCCTAGCCGTAGTATTATCGAGACTGGACTCGATAATGCGGAATAGGCTAGTATTGCACTTGTGCGCGTTGTGAGGGCACAACGGCATAGTTCTCATATATATAAGTATTGGATACTTGTGCAAGTGCGATAGGAGGTCGTGTTTCACCGATGGTACGGGAAACAGCTTCGCTCTGGATAGACCCTTCGGAATCCCATTGGTATTATGACTAGGTGTCTATGGGAGGCCGAAATCAAGGTAGGTGTGTATAGTCTTAACCTGAGACTTACATCGCTAATACTTACGACAATCGGTAAACTTTGGTTTGGTGGTGGGGGATCTTAACTGGTTCTGTGTTCACCTCTTCTGGGTTTATCAGAGAATCGTAGTGTATTGGATGTGATGTCAAGACGGAAGTGTCACTCCAGTCATAATGGAGATGATGTCACGCAGGATACGGTATTAGTGCTCAAAGTGATGCGCATCCAATCGTGATATTATGACCAGGTCATGAATATCCGATTATAGAGACTAGTTACCAGACATCCGATATGTGTTTCGGACGGGGCAGACACTTATCCAGCCCCAGCCCTAGCACGTGATTATCCGATACTGGGCCGATACGCACAATACAATTGTATACTACGCTTGATACAGATCTAGATATTCTTTGATGAATATGTCCGGAGAACTTGGGAAGAACTTGGTGCTTTGCTAGGAGGAGTCGACCTTGTCTCGGAAATCGGGTAGAACGTAGTACTTGGTACGTACGTGATTCGGATACTCCGACGACCGTATTTACTGCCAGATTATCCGGGGATCTCATGGGTCGCTTCCCGATAATCCACCGATGACGCACAACTTGCACTCTTGAATAATTGGGATTATAAAGAAGAGAGAGAGAGAATTAATCTAGGATTAATAACGGAGATGTTTTATCCGGGATAAAATGTCGTCTAAAAGAGAGAAACGATTAATTCGGAATTAATCGATGTATTAATATATTCGATATATTAGACGAAATTAGATTTCGACGCGGAATTAAAATTAGATTTTAATTCGGGCAAACGAGTTAATTTAGAATTAATTCGTTAGCGACGTAAATAATAATTTCGCCCAGGCGCAATTATTTATTTAAATTCGATTGAATTAACGTCGCGAACGTAAGCTCGGTATTTCGGAAATATCGAACCCGAAGCGTGAGTGCACGTGGGCCCACTTTCATTTGGAAACGTGTGGGGCCCACATGACATGTCATTGTATGTATTATTTTATTGATAATGCATTGCATGTTGATAGTGTAGAATGCACTCAATGTTATTGCATGGAAATTGAGTGTTTGACACTCTAAGCCATTGCATGTTTTGTGTCATAATTTTATTATTTATTTAATAATATTATGGCATAAATATAAATTGATTTTTGGTAAATCATTTTAACTTAACACAAAACCTTCTTCTCTCTCAAATTTCTCTCTTCTAAACTCACGCCCAAATGAACTTTTGCTCACTGGTTTGAACCAGTTTGGGCGTGAACAAAGGGAAGCCAAGAGTGGTTTCTCATGGTGAGAAATCAAGTGCTAGCACACTTACAAGTCTTGCGAAGGTGGTAGGGAGGTTCGACCATGAGGCGGGACTCATCCGACGGAGTTTGGAGCTTCGTTTTGAGACCCGAAATTCTGTTTTGCAGGGACAGTGGACTTGCAGCAGTTTGGCATGAAGGGCAGTGCGTTTTTGGGCATGATTCATCTTCAAATCGACATAACCGATCAATGTGAGTATTCCGCTACCTCCATTGATGTATTCATGCATTATTTCATGTCTTGATTTGATCTTGGGACCTTAGAAATAACCAACATGGTATGGTTAAAAATAAAAGAAAGAAATTAAAAATTAAAACACCATAACCGATAAGCATGAAGCTACCCATGGGCGAGTATTAGGCCACCATGAGGAAATTCTACCTTAAAGGGTAGGTGTGAAAAAGAAAGAAGAAAAAAATTTCAAAAAGAAAACAAGAAAAAAAAGAGACGAGAAAAAAAAATATAAATCATACCATATTGAGCACAAAAAAGCAATTACATAGCATAATTGAGATATCTAGGTTGGTTTGACCTATCAGATCCCAATTTTTAAATGAAATCATTGAGTTGGCTTACCTAGGAATCAAGCTGTGAATAAACCTTTACACACACACTGTGAGTTTGGCTTAGACGATTTATTTAAGAACTTGGATTCGAGTTGCTTTGAGTACTTTGAAAGTTCTATGATTTCATTACTATGCATTCTTTGAAGACAATAATATGTGTAACTATTGAGACTATTTTCAATTTGTTATTTTGGCATGAATGCATGTTTTGAATGACGTTTGTGGGTGTCGTCGCTGTAAGCCCTCACGAGACCATAACTCGTCCACTAGGGCCACCTAGGGGTTTAAAGGCTTGTTGCATACGCTAAATGCAATCGTGATCCCTACGAAAGTGGCTTAGATAGTTTTTAGTTATTTATTTAGTTCTTATTTTATTTTACGCTTGAATTGCTAGGGACTAGCAGTATGCTGGTTGGTGGTTGTGGTAAGTGCATGAAAGTGTACTTTGAACATCACTAACTCGGCTGAAGTTTCTTGTATTTAATCTTAATTAGAGTTTATTTTGTGCTTTGTTATTAGGAGCAATGGAATATGAAGTTTGGAGCAATTACGCGTGTTTCGGGACCATATGAACGCATCAAAAGCATGCGAGAAGAGCTGAAACGAAGAAAGTGTGAAACTAGATTTTTCCCCCGACCACGCGTAGTGACGCGCCAATCATTGGAGTCGCGACCCTCCCCAGTAAATAGCATCCATATATTTTCCCATAGGATTGGCGCCCCAGCGCTTAAAGATCGGCGCCGCAGTGCCCCGAACGCCCATAAAAACCCAACTTCGTGCAAAACCATAAAGGATGAAAATCAGAGAGAAATTGAGGAGAAACACACAAAAAAGCCACAAATACAAAATTGAGAGAGAAGAACGAAGAACTTAAAAGACAAACATGCCGTCTCTCAGATGTATTCAGGCTATCTCTCTATTCCGCATGGAAAACTAATCTTCTAGGCAAGGCTAGGGATGAACTTTTGTATTTGAATTTCTATATTTATGTTGTTGATTCTTAAAGTACTTTTTAACATTTAATACAATTGATGGTTGTTCTTCTTTATTATCTTACGATTTCTGAGCCCAGCGATTGTGTTTTGTCAACTCCTATATAGATCCAGTCATGCTTCTTCTATGTGTGATTTACGAACTCAATTGTGACTGGTAAAGTTGTTTTAAATGTTGGTCTTCTACTGCAATATTGCCCGAGGGTATATTGTCGATCTTAGATAACTCGTAATGATGACTTTTGTGTGCTATTAACATAGAGAAAATAATCAATGATTAACTTAGAATTAAATATACATAGAATTGTATATCCTCCGACTGTTGGTTTGGGATGTGAAACTTTTAGTTGAGCAATAACAAGAATCGATAACTAAATATATAGGAGTTTGATACAAGATGGATTCCCGATGCTTTGACATATCTCTCTGCTGATTTTCCAAAGTATTTATCCATAGTTTTTTAATTTACTTTATCAAATCAATCTATCTCTTTAATTTAGTTACTACTAATGCTTTGTTTAAGTAAATTAGTTCCTTGTAACCATCTCTCTGAGGAATCGACACCCCAACTATACTGCAATAACCGCAAGAACTTTTTGGGAGTAATAAGTTGCAAGTGGATCTACAAGAGAAAAAGAGGATTAGATGGGAAAGTACAGAATTTCAAGGCTAGGCTAGCGGCAAAGGGTTATACCTAGAAAGAGGGAGTTGACTATGAAGAAACTAACTCGCCAGTAGCCATGCTAAAATCCATCAGGATTCTTCTTTCCATTGCTGCATATTATGACTATAAGATTTGACAAATGGACGTCAAGACTGCATTCTTGAATGGAAATCTTGATGAGAGTATCTATATGGTATAACTAGAGGGGTTCATTACCCAAGGTCAAAAGCAAAAATTTTGCAAGTTGCAAAGGTCCATTTATGGACTCAAGCAAACATCTAAATCTTGGAACATAAGGTTTGATACTACAATCAAGTCTTATGACTTTGAGCAGAACATCGATGAGCCTTGTGTCTACAAGCGCATCATTGATGGTAAGGTAGTTTTCCTTGTGTTATACGTCGATGATATTTTACTCATTGGAAATGATGTAAAGATATTATCGGACGTGAAAAAATGGCTAGCTAACCAATTCCAAATGAAAGATTTGGGAGAGGCAAGTTATGTACTTGGGATCCAGATTATTCGGGATCGCAAGAAACGACTGTTAGAAATATCTCAAGCATCCTATATCGACAAGATTCTGGTGAGATTTGGTATGCAGAATTCCAGAAAGGTAATTTACCTTTCAGGCATGGAATTCATTTTTCTAAGGAACAGTCTCTTAAGACACCTCAAGGAATTGAGGAGATAAGACATATACCATATGCTTCAGCAGTTAGAAGTCTTATGTATGTTATGTTATGCATGAGACCAGACATCTGTTTTGCAGTGGGAGTAGTCACTAGGTTTCAATCTGACCCAGGATTAGATCATTGGGTAGTGGTGAAACATATTCTCAAGTATCTTCGGAGAACGGGAAATTATATGCTTGTATCTACAAGTGTGATATGATTCTGAGAGGATATACTTACTCTGATTTTCAAATGGATGTCGATTCTAGGAAATCAACATAGGATCACTGTTTACCCTAGGTGGTGGGCTTATAATATGGAGGAGTATAAAACAATCTTGTATTATTGACTCCACCATGGAGGCTGAATATGTTGCAGCTTGTGAAGTAGCTAAGGAAGCAGTCTGGGCTTCGTAAGTTCTTGGCAGATCTGGAAGTTGTTCCAGATATGGATAAACCACTCACACTTTATTGTGATAATAGTGGTACAGTGGCGAACTCAAAAGAACCAAGAAGCCACAAGAGGGGTAAGCATATTGAGGGGAAATATCACCTCATCAGAGAGATAGTGCAGAGATGAGATGTTGCTGTCACACAGATTCCATCCGTAGACAACCTGACTAATCTATTTACAAAGACCTTATCGGCTAAAGTGTTTGAAGGTCACCTAAAGGGTTTATGATACATGACATGCCCAATTTGCTCTAGCCCAAGTGGGAGATTGTTAGGATTTATGTCCTAAAGCTTCATGTATTATGAAACAGAATTGATTATTGTAATAATAATAAATGCATTATTCATTTTATCAAAGTTGTTTGATTTATATCGCATATTGTCCAATTGTCTTTTTTACCTTGATTACTCTTGTACCTTGAGACTTAGTGTATGTTTGATGCACAAGAGGATTTAAGTTTGAAGTTAGTAATCTAAATAGTCCATAGAGAGCAAACAAATATAGTAATTTCTTTATGGTTTATCTATAGTTGCAGTCCATTCTATACTTGTATGATGACTTTGATCTGGGATCTTTCATGTAGTGACATGGGAATATAGGCATTTTGTATAATGAGATCATATAGGACTAGACTCAGATATATACAAATTTCTTTTAATATTCGTTAACCAAAGAAATTCATTTTATCTAATAGATGGTCATATATGGATTCGATCTTAATCCTGAGTGTACTACGAACTCCTACATGTCAGGCTATGATCTTTGATTTACTATGGTGAGGTTGGTGTTGCATTCTCGGCCAATAACTACGTATTTTGGGGATATGGTTTTGTGTGTAGCTGGGAAAGTTTTACATAGATATGGAATTCACTCATTCTTATGAGAAGTAGAAGAATATCATTTTTAATAGTTGATTCGGGACTTGAACAATTTGAGCGCTAAACTTTTCTATTACGGATAGAAATTTTTATATTCATAATTGTTATGAATTAATTGTTCATTATAGAATCATTGGTGCTTAAGAGACAAAATATTTAGAGGGGTTTAATGGACTTTTGACCCGGCTCTATTTGTGAGATATTCGTGAAGGGCTATATACATATGTAATGACTATATCGATGGACACCGAAGTTGTTCGATTTTATTTTATCCATCTACGGTAACGGGAGTTCAACTTCGAGTTTTTAGTGGAATAACACAGAGTTAATAATTCGTAATATTTGATTAAAGAGTTTAATTAATATTTCTGAATTATTGGAGCTCGAAACCGTAGGTCCATTTGGTCCCCATGCTAGCTCGATTAACTGTAGCAAACCTAATATAATTAGATTGTCTAATAATATGCTCACATTATATTAATATATTATTAATGAGATTAATAATATTTATTGTCACAAATGAAAACTATGTTAAATTAGTTTAACTTAATGTTTTCTAGAATTCTTTGATTATGAGATAATCAAGTCTTGATTACGAGATAATCAAGTTAGTAATAATTATGAGATTATTACTACAACATAACTGAAGATAATTTTATCATTATTGAGATAGTGATTTTTATTTACCTTAGAGACAAAGCCATATGGCTTGCCATGCTCTACAATTTATTATATCTATTAGGTGGCTTGTATACACCTAATAGTATTGTCATTAGCTAATCCATTCTTATGCTTTGGTATGGCCTCCACATTTATGTGTTTGCCATTGAAAGAAAGCATTAGATGCTTAATGACAAAGTCATTGTCTTTAGCTTATCATTTCTTATACTTTTGTATGACATTCACATTTTTTTGTTGGCCATTGCAAGAAAGCATTAGATGCTTAATGAAAAGGTTGGTTGGCTTGTGTAAGAGAATACAATCTCTACCATTTCTCTCACTTCTAAGGTTAATGACCGGTGCAATCACACACATATAACGCAAGCGTACGTATCGTTCAAGTAGTATAAAAATATCGATCCCACGAGGACTTAATTCCTATTATTGTTATTACTTATTGATACTATTTATTTACAAGCATCTAATTAAAGGGAGAAAAGAATGATTGCTTGATTGGTTGGTTGAATGTGGATTTGCTAAATAAATAAATAAAAATACAAAAGAAAATACTAAGGAAAATAACAAAAGACAAAAAATACATAGGGTTGTGACTCCACATAATATTATTCAAAAGATGAATTGATTCTCTTATATATGTGTAATAAATTAATTTGCTAACCTGAAACACGAAGTTATGCAAAAGCCTATATCGATGGTCAGACGCAAATACCCAGTGTAACTCAATTAATCATATTCCTATGTTAACCAAGTTATCTGAATTCATTAAGTTCAAGTTCCAATTATGGCTACCCACGCCCGACAGGTATATGTCTATCCTATAAGGAAATCTATTAAAGGGTTATCTATCCTTAAGGAAGATCGTGAGCTATTGAATCTAAGGCAGAAACCTAAAATCCATTTTCCAAGTTCATTTTAAGTTTACCACATCAATCTTACTAGTGATCAGGCAACAAGAAGCATTAGGCTTAAGATTAAATAAACAAACTAAAGAATTACCCAATATATAATTAAATCAATTATTAAGCTTATTAATATTGTGTTTCATCACTTCCCTAGAAAAAAAAGTAAACGTTGGGGTTAGGGGATCCACCTTTAGAAATCTCACTTTATTATTATAAGGAAATTACCAGTATTACCCAATTAAGTTGAACCAGTCATAAATACGGTGTTATTATTTATCCATAAACCAGCCATATAGGCGGTAATCATCTGTCACCTAAAGACTGTCCTATAAGCGGTGTCACATTATGTTACATAATTAAAACCAGCCATTAAGGCGGTATCAACTTTTAATCCATATTAAATTACAATTTCCATATTATAAATTAAGTGAGATTAATCTACCATTACTATTTCTAATTTATAAACCTCCATTATTATAATATATAAATTTATGTGATAATTTCCAATCAGCCCTATAGGCGGTAACATGATTAAGTCAAATTAATAATTAATTACCAACCGACCAATCAAGCGGTATCCATGCTTAGTCAGGTTAAAACCAAATTATAAGTAATTACCAGCCGGCCAATATAGTGGTATCCTCATTAAGTCAGGTTTTAAGATAATTTATATATTATAATTGAGGGAGATTAATCTAAATTATAAAAGTAAAAAACTTCACCTTTACCCCAGCAGTAAATTAACTACTGAACATAAAAGAAAGAAAATAAAATTTATTACATAAAGTAAAAGTGCATAATTAAAAGTACTAAAAGTAAAAATGCTTAATTTAAATTACAAAAACTTAAACAAACAAGATGCAATCCTTAAAGACCTTACAAAACCTAAGGAAGTCATGATTTGAATTCTGAAATCGAGCTAAATTTATAGGCAATGATAAGTGGGGCGCGTTGCGACGCCTTACCTTCTTCGCGTCGTGACGTGCCGTGATTTGCGGCGTGGAACGCGGAGACGACGACACGGTGCACTTGGATTCGCGATAAGGTGACACGTGGTAGAGGGCGTCGGCAACTCAATGATTGTGCTGACGTGGCGATGACGTGGCTGAAATGTGGCAATGTTGATTGCGGCACCGTGATTGTGACACGTTGCACAAGATGATTGGTTGATGATGACGTGGCTGACACGTGGCAAGCTGACTTGGCATGTGACTGATGTGGATGACACATGGCGATGGCGATTTTCAGCAGCATGTGTTGGTGACACGTGTCCGGCACACATTAGCATGATTTGCTATGAAGTTGACACATGGCAGGCGCACGATAGCAGATTCGGCGCACGTTAGCATCCGGCGCATTTTAGCAGAACCCTATGATTGGTCCACGTGTCCCGACGCACGTTAGTAGAGGTCCGGTGCATATTATCGGTCGTGATGCAGGCTGTGCGTCGTGACGCACCAAATGTCAGTTTTGCCCCTTTTGTCCGTTTTTCTCCGTTTTGGCCCTGAATCACCTCCAGAGAGTCCTGAAACCTTATTTATCTACAAAATAATACAAAACACATCAAAATATTCATAAAAATCAAGAAACTATACAAAATATTAGGTCAAATGAGTGGGAAATAGTGATACATTTACCACTCATCACACCCCGAAACCTAACATTGTGCTAGTCCTCGAGCAAAACAACAAGATAAAATAACATAAACATCTTTAAAATAAAAATTAAATTAAGCCACTTTCGTAGGGATCATGGTTGCATTTAGCGTATGAAATAAGCCTTTAAACCCCTAGGTGTCCCTAGTGGACGAGTTGTAGTCTCGTGAGGGCTTACAGCAACGATACCCACAAACGTTTTACAAAAGTAAAAAAATAGTAAAACTAATGCACACAAAAGCAAAAAGACAAGAGAAAAAAGAATAAAGAAGTTAGTGACTAAATAGGTGAAACTTCTTATCCAAGTTAAGAGTTGCTTTCTTTCTTTCTAAAATACCGAATAAGTAAATTTGCCGATTATTTTTACCATTCTCCATATACACAGCCAACAAAATATTAATCAACTCATTTTTGCCCACAATAGTCACAAGTGTAGTTGAAAAGAAGGTAATATTTTTGTCCTAAAGTTATATCAGAATTCACACCTTTTTTAAACAATGGAATATTTTTCTGATTTTTTTTATACAATATCTTCCATCCATATAGTGAGCTTTAGGCCAGTGACTCCTAAACCAGTTGGCTTTAGGGCACTAGGTGTTAAGACACCCCTACGGACTTAATTACTCAGACTTCAGATATATACAGATATATATATATATATATATATATATATATATATATATATATATAATATATATATATATATTTCTAACATCTTAGATCCATATAGCAAGCTTTGGGTCAGTGATTCCAAAACCAGTTGGCTTTAGGGCACTAGGTGTTAAAACACCCCTACGGACTTAATTACTCGGATCTCAGACTTTTTTTTATCCCATTGCTTTTTAGATGCTTCCTCTAATTAAACTAGAGCACTGAATAGTACAAACTTGTCTATTACTACTCATGTCCGTATGTTACCATGTATGTTGATAATACCTGTAAACTGAGCATATAAAGAGCCATTTTAGTCAGTTTTATGGAGAATTCACAAATTAAATAATTCAAAAGGAAATAAACAAAAATTAACTTGTTCCGAAATAGGTTGAGATACGTCTCATGAATGGAAATTCCTTACACAGCTATCTTACACCAATTTCACCCGATTAATCAAATTAAAAACATAAAAACACAAAATATTTTTTGAGTTTTGAAAATTTTTCAATTTTTTTTTGAATTTTTCGAAAATTTATGACTAAAAATAAAAACAAGATAAAAACAAAATACTACAACTATTCCCCACCCCCAAACCTAAATGAGACATTGTCCCCAATGTCTTAAAAAGTAGAAGATGAGTTTAGAAGATAGTACCTAGTTAGCTGAAATTTTACATCTAACATGAAAATTAAAGGTTAAGATCCATATTTATCCGACGTTTTTTACGATCAGTATCAGACCAGTTAATCTTGGAAAGGATAGGGTCGATTTGTGGTTCAAAGGCTAAAATTTGATCAATTAAATCCGGGGCAGTTCTAGCAGTGAAGAGGAGTTCTTTTAAAGGTTTTGACACGAACCCATTTCTCCGGGCATCATCAAGAAATACACAAAGAAAAACATAAAATCCATCAGCGTTAAATAGTCCAATCGGTTTATGGTGTATGTTCAATTTCGCCCAAAATAGCACTGTAAAAATCTCCTCCAACGTGCCAAAACACATGGCAAAGCAATAAAAGCATCAGAATGATTAATCATTTCCACCAGTCGTTCAGACATACCTGGCACAATTAGTTCCTATCCGTTTGATGGTCCGATAAGATTAACCTCTGCCAAAGGTTTTGGGATAATTCCCAAGACTTGACTACCTCATTCCTGTACGGCCTTTAAAAAGATCCCCATTAATCCAAGATTGCCACCGCTATATACTAGGTGCATATTCCTTTCAACTAAGACTCGACCCCATTCTTGTGTTGCCTCTATGTATTATGACTTAGTACCAACACTAGTACCACAAAAGACACAGATATTTACAACTCGTCTTCTAGAAGTGGCTTCAATTTTTATGTATTTCTTTCTCAGCTCTAGATGCCTTCAAAAGTGCAATGATGAGTTGAATTTATAGTACCTGAAAAAGGTGAGTAATAATAGCACAAGTATCTTCCAAAGGACGATTGTTAGCAAAACAATAAAAGAAATCATGAAAGGTCAAAAAGTCTGGATCCTGTCAGTGAAAATAAAGATAATTACAAAATAAAAGCAAATCAAAGCAATTATTAAGGCAATAGAGTTGTGTACGCAATACGCCACTCGCATGGTATAAATTCATTAGGATGCGTCTCAAGAATTCATTCCTTACTCAACCATCAATAATAAATTAACTCTCATCTTTGTGATTGTCAAACATCATTCCTCTTATCTGGTTTAAATGCTCCATTTGTACTTTTCCCTGAAAAAAAAATAACACACAAAATTAAAAACTCTACAACATGTATACATAAAGTATGAAAATAGAAATTACGATAAATTGCATGGGTTGCCTCCCTGCTAGCGCTAAATTTTTCATCTTCAGCCAGACGTGACTGAAATCCATTTGTCAATGAGGTTTCAGCTTAGTTTTGGATGTCCGATTAAAGACAATCCCATGAGCGTTGCTTTTGAAAGGTCTCTTCCAACGGTAAAGTGGCAAAATTTTTTTTGTCCCATTCAGTACTTGTGCCGCCTTTTTGATCTTTGTCACTCCAGTGGTTCTTGAAAAGAAAGAAATAAAATCAGGAGGTCTCGTATGGTGCTTGACTTTGAATGGAAGTTCCATTCTGTCAAGCTTCTGGGTGATGTCTTTAATTTGTACTCTCCAAAACAGTGATGTTTCTCATGAATGCATGAAATCGTCAATATGGTCTGATATTTGCTCCTCCAATTGCTCTGCTTCTTGCTCCACCTTTTCTTCACAGATGAATTTTAGGATTTCTTCATTCAGCTCTTCATCTGTCATCTGTGAAATGCCTGATCCATAAATGTCAACTTGAGTATGTAAAGATATGTCTGATTTTAGGTCTTCATCCTCTGATATGACTGGCTCAAGTAGCTCTTCTTCATACATCAGTGCAAATCATGCTCCAAGATCTTAATTTTGAGGATGTTCTTCACATATATTTTTTTTTTCCTCGTTCGACTCTTCATCAAACATCTGTGTAATAAATGTTCAAATATCCTCATTTTGAAGATGCAACGTTTCATCCTCCCTTGTTGGTGCAGTTGGTACAAATAGCTCAGCTTTTTCATCCTCGTCAAAGTCCGATGAATAATAAAAATCAAATTGAGACTTTGTTGGTTCGGGCTCATGAAATGATACATCCGATTCTTGATACTACTTAGCCTCGTCCTCTGTTATGATGTCATGATGAATCTCAGGATATTCGAAGGCTTATTTAGTACTATTTGAATTTGCTCCGTGAGATATGTGATGAAGGTAATCTGTTAATTGTCTAACTCGATATGTCATTCTCTGTATAGATGCCGTTTGATTCTGAATTTATGCATCAAATTTAGCTTCCCGTTCCTCGAGCCAATCTTTGAGCATGTGAATCAACTGATCTTCCTCTGATGGTTCTGATTCTTGATGAAGATCGTAGATGGATGGTGGATAAGATGGAAAATGTGGTTCAGTGAAATATATTGGTTCCTCGTACCTTGAATGATTTCGATTATTTTTCCATTCTGAAAGATATATGCATTGATCACTCAGGCGGTTACCATCGCATATCGCACATCTCCCCATTGTGTTATGTTGAGAAAATGTAGTATTGCTTGGTTCTGGCATCCAGTGATAGTTGTTGGTCTAGACAACAGCCCTCAGCAAGTAATCTCTCAATCTCCCAATAAAGATCCATGTCAACCACCTGAAAAATAAAAGAAGAAAATAAAAATTATAGATAAAAATAAAGAGAATTAGATACAATTAAATTAGATAGCTTCAAAATTAATAACACAAGAAAAATAAGTCCCCAGCAACGGTGCCAAAAACTTGACCGGTGCAATCACACGTGTATAACGGAAGCGCACGTATCGTTCAAGTAGTATAAAAATATCGATCCCACGAGGACTTAATTCATACTATTGTTATTAATTATTAATACTATTTATTTACAGGTATCTAATTAAAGGGAGCCGAGAAT